>JABCMJ010016182.1:0-18373 GCA_014822125.1 Arbutus unedo
TAGGCCATCACGGTAACTGTTTCTCAAGCAACACTTGCTCTGGAAGTAGTTATTTTTGCTTCTCTGGCGATAGCAATTTTTTCCCTTACAATTGCATTGCACAAAGTCGTGACTCGCGAGCGTCGCCTGTAGATAAGGAGGAATGGGTGTTACGATTCCGAGGCAACCAGACCCAAATCCCTCTACAAGAATCGCATCCTCGGCGAATCTTTGGACCGCTTGATTTGCCTCGCATATTTCACCCTTTTTTTGGCCAAAATAGCTTTTCCCATGAAGGGAAATGGATTAAGTACGCCATTTTCATGATAATCTTTCTTCATATTATTCTCAGTTCATCACCTGCAACTATACTTGTGGGGGTAATCGAGAAATTAGGTCGTTACACTTAGAGAGTTTTGCAGTTTATAGGTTGCTTTGGATTGGTATTGTTTGGATTGAAGTCATTGGCGCGCAAATTGTTAACATTGGGTTGTTGCTGTCTCGGTATGTAAGAGGTTTTCAGGGAAATGGGTTCTTTTTCACTCATGGGTTTTGTTGCATAGGGATTGCTTGATATATGCGCTCAGCTTGGTTCGATGAGACTGTTGGTTCCGAAGAGTATGACTTTCTGCCATTGATTTAAAAATAATTTAGCGTATAAGTTTTGGGGCCCTGATTCATTTGTTGTTTCTTGATGTCTGATGTTGATAATTGCTCCCTATGCAATTGATAACTGCTCGAAAGAAATTAAAGTACTTTGGTTATTGAGTTGAGATATTCTACCTTGGTTGCAAATTAGTGGAGTGTCTGTTTTCATTTGAATTTTGCATCACAGGAATATAGAGGATTTTGGGTCTGCGGTTCTACCATTGTTTGGATTCTGGATTCATGGAAATTCTTCCCTTTGGGTTTTTCATTCAGAGAATTAAGGCAAAGAGAAAACTCGGTATTGTAGAATTTGGGTAGTGGTTTTACTGGGGAAGGGAGAGCAATAATGGATATATGGGTTGCTTTAGCAGCTGCTAGTGCTGGCTATGTAGCCAAACATTGGCAGAATGTAAAGAGGGATAAGGAAAGTTCATCAGAGTTTCCTTCTGGGGATTCAAAGCCTGTGAAACCTGAATCACCACCTTCCATGGGTCCACATCGTGACAAAAGATGTCCTTTGCAAAGATCGGCACAGGGAAAAAGACTAGATGAAGATATTTTTACAGGAAGGGAACAAGCTGCTCAAAGTGATTCTATATCAGATGGAAAACTAGTTAATTTTGATAATTTCGGTGATTGCAATGTGCTTTCTGTATCTACTTTGTCTCCTGTCTACTTGCGAAATGATGACCAGGCAGTAGCAGAAGGATTTAGAGCAGATGACAACATGTTTGAGAATACCAGCAATTCATTTACTGAGCCTTCTATGACAGAAATAGGAACTCCTTACAGTTTCACGAGGAAAAGAATCTCTCTTAGAAGTAGACAGTCTAATATGCAATTCATGAAACCTCTTAGTTCCCTAGAAAGTTGTGTCATGGCTCAATTATGTAACGAACGTGCTGGAATGGACAAGTATGTGCTTGCTTCTGCTCCCTCACAATCTTCACTGGCTCTGAGGCCGTTCTTTGTGACAGATGGAAGGAGGATAATTAGCGGAGGGGATGATTCTGGTAGTTTGCAAACTGAATCTAGAAAAAATAAGCTGCATAAGCTAATCAGTTCAGCAGAAAATGAGACTGTTGTGGGTGTTCATCCACTACCATCTGTTGGGTCCTTCAAGCTTCGGAGGGTGAAAGTTAAAACAGGGAAGGGGCTTGGTAGAAAATCGAGCAGTTCTAGTAAAATGATAACTGCAAAACACTTCCATTTACTAACAGGTATGATTCTTACTTTCATATTTTCCTTTGGGGTTTAAAAGTTTTATGATGAAATATCAAGAATTTAACCTCATAATTTCATTTTTTTTAGGTTTTGCAATTCATTTTTTAGGTAGCTGGCAGAACTTTTACTGAGGTTCACCGTTCAATAGCTTTTACTTGGTAGGTTCTCAGAAAAGTGAATATGGTAACCAGCTTCTCTAGCTTATAACCCTTGCTTTTTGGATATTTTGATAATTAGTCCCAGCATATTACATATCTTGGGGAATTACTCAGAAATCCCACATTGACATCACCATGACAGGTGGTACTCGACCCAATTATAATGTGCCCCCCCTTACTACTAGACACATTCTTTATCAGCCCAGCCCTGTTTTAACTCCAACCCATGTTAATGGAGGAAACGGCAGTTAGCCATGTTAAGAACAATTTGTTTCTGGTTACATAGTCCCACACCTGGTGAACATAAGCTCTATTCCTCCAATTTAAATTTTTGTATGATGACAGGCAGTACCTCAGGAAACACATCTAAGCACTGTATTTTGTCCTCTCCATCTGGTTACCTCCTCTTCTCTCCTCTCCTCTCTACCACCATCAACCATTTTCTGCAAATTTGTACTCCATAAACCAGACAACCTTCTACGCCAGACCTACCTGAGCTCATCTCACTATCTTTCTAGGAGTCTTAAATGTTGCCCGGTACAGACCAACTACCAAGGTTGAAGAGATTGCTCATGATGTCTTTTATGGTGGCAGCAATGCTTTCCCTCCCCTTCAACCTCTTAGATCCTGTGGACTTGGAAGCGACGAAAGTGGCATTTTTTGGTTTTCCCTTTGTCTTTGGAGTAGCAATAGTAATGCATGGAGAATAATGTATTCCATCTCTTCAGTTGTATTACTTTGATGGGTAGTGGAAGGGTAATTTCTATCTCTGTGAGAAAATAGAATATAAAACACTTGCTTTTTTCTTGAAAGCAGTAAAGTTGTTCTGCATCTGGATCTAGATGCCCATCACCATTTCTTTTTGTTTGTATTCATTAGTTCATTGATGTTTCAAAGATAAGAACTTGGCTTTAGTGATTTTTTCAAATGGCTCAGCATGTACATTAATGGATTTTCGCTTTGTGCATTTCAATTAATAAAGGTACTTTAATTCCACTTTTAATAAATTGCAAAATTATTGTTAAAGCATTCAACTCAACACTAATTGGCTATGAATGGAGAGGCTGCCCAGACTCATATACTAGTTTTATGGGTAATAATTAACCAATGAGGGACAAATTGTAACACTCTCTTGTATGTGCAACCCATAACCTGCATGTGGAGACATAAACAACACATCTATAACACACAAATCATAACGAAACAAAGCGCACTTAAGGCACAGTTAATGGGGCAATCAACCAAGAGAGTTTTGTTCAAAAGCCTCTAGAATCCTAGCTCTGATACCATGTTAAAGCATCCAACTCAAAACCAATTGGCTGTGAGTGAAGAGGTCGCTCACGCTCATATACTAGATTTGGAGGTAACCAATTAATCAATGTGGGACAAACCCTAACAATCATCTTAACTAATTTTCTTACTTTGGAATGTAATTAGAAAAAATAATTGGAGCAGTTCTGAAAATGTAAAAAAGTTGAGGGATGCAAACTTAGTTTTCTGATGCTAGGGAATTATGCAGTCTTGGCAGCTTAATTTCTGGATTAATTACTATTTTGTGAATAATGGCTCCTCATGTCACTTGCTGATATTGTCATGTTGTTCAGGGTCTTCTCATGGGGCACTTCTTTTCGGTCTTGGGTTATCTGTTGGACTGATATCTTCTTTCTTAGCAAATAAAAAGGAGGTAGAAAAGTTGAATGACTTGTTGAAGCAGACTGAAAACTTGGTTCAAGATCTACAAGATGAACTTGAGATGAAAGATGCATTAACTGTGAAAGAGCTCGCCATTGAGGACTGTGAATCACAAGATATATGTTGCCGTTCTTATAACAAAAGTGTACCAAATTCATTTTGCTCTCAACGGAATTGGGATGGATCAACAAAATATTGTGGTAAAGAATTGCTTGATCAGAAAGCAGAGGAAGATTCTGCATCTATGAGTAAAGTTGAAGCTGAGCTCAAAGCTGAGCTGGAAAGATTGGAACTAAGCATGAATTCATCGAATTTGGAGAGAAGATTGTCCAATCTAGTTGAGGTAATCATCTGTTTATCACCGCATTTTTATGCATAACAACTTCTTGACCTAGTGCCATAGTAGTGGCATTTCCCTTAAGTTTTATGGTGTTGCCGCCTTAGTTTCTTAACTAGATACTGATTTAACTACTATTAGAGTTTTGTTTCCCTGTATTTGATCTAGTTCCTTATTTGGGTTTTCTCATAAATATAGATAAGTTTATATGACTAAGTCTATGTTGCTCAATTATTTGAATTCACTGTTGGTTTTTGGTTCAAATTCTTTAGAAGCTAGAATTTTGCTTACCTTTGTCTTGGGAGTCTTTCTGTTTTTGTTTCTTTTCTTCTCTAATCTAGTGTTGCTTAAGTGCTTCATTAAATATGTAGGGGCTGTTTGAAAAGGGTAAAAAATGAAGTACCTATAGTTTTATGGACTGGAAAATTTTGGATTCTGAACTTTGAACTTGACATTTTCTGGACAAAATCTGTTAGTTGAGATTGGAAAATTCTTATTTTTGTTAAGCATTTTCTGTAGCATTTGGTGATAAACCTCAAGTTCAAATAAGTTATTCTAGTCATTTCTAAGATTTAAGTGGTTGGCAGCTTATATTATGGTAAATGGTTGTGATTACGCATCATCCAATGCACTTTATTGGAATAGAACTGAGTACATTCAACTTTAGGATTGAACATAGATAATTATGCGCACAACTTCATCATCTTTGACCTGGACTTTGAACTTTGTACCCTTCCACGGGAAACTAATTTATGATATAGGGTGATTTAACTTTTAAGTTCATTTTTCTGGTCCCTGTTATAGAGCCGTGACTTTTTTTAGGCTGTTTTAAGATTATTTTAAGTATATATTCAACTAATGTATTCAGCATTATTGTATGCTGTTATAGAGTCGTATTCTAGTATTTGCCTGTACTATTCTTTGCCGCTGTTGCCAGAATGCTAGTGTGGCAAAAACTTCTGGGAAAGTTATTCTGAAATGTTCAAATTTCAGAAGTTTGCATCACACTAGTTGCACTAAACTTGCACTTCTCCTCCTGAATCCTGAACCCAACGGAAAAGAAAAGATGCTTTACTTCTCCTGCATATTTTCCATTGTGTTCACTGTTTCTTTCCATTTATCCAAAGTGACTTACAAATCAAATCTCAACTCAGTTTGGAAAAGCCTGTTGCTTTTACCTGTGATTGGTAGATCTCAAACTATATTGTGGCGTCTTTTGTCCTTTTGAGGGTTCTAAGGAACATTTCCTCTTTTGCTTTCTGTCACTTGTTTTCTCTCTCTTTTCTTTCTCTTTTTGCACTTCTGTGCATCATATTGTTCCCATGGCACCCCAAAACTCACACCAGCAAACAAACACAAACAAACGATTTTTACATGGTTTGGCAATTGCCTATGTCCACGTGCAGCAGACGTCAATATGTGGAGAAGGGATTACCAAGGTTTCATTTCCCAAAGCCTAGGAAAAAATTAGAGATAATAGCTTCGACCTTGTCGACGTATAATGAAAGAACAGAACCAGCAGATCCATTTGCAGCTTTGGGTGTGGGTTTTGTCAAAAAAGGAGGCTGCATCTTCAATAGCAACTGTTTCAATAACCCATATTACAATGAGGCTTGTGCTCATTTTCTCGTTGAACTTGAGCCAACGCCCAATTCAAGCCAAATCTTGGCAAATGTTCAACTTGCAATAGATTTTCCATGTGCTGAAAACCAACCCATTGTTGATTCAAGAATACTAGAAATTCGTTTTTCTCTTCGCTTCGTTCTGCCTCTTGGTGATTACAGAATTTGAAGGCATTCCATTAAAATTTCTCAAGAGGGATTAAACTTCAGTTGTTTCTTCAAATACAAGGAAAACACTGTTTTGGCAAATCTTGTGATCACAAACAGTTTATCTAAGTGGAAGTGAAGATCTTGATGCCGATGTGGGAGGCTTAATCTACTTCTGGTTTCCTTTGGTACTTTTGCAATAGGCCAGATTCCCTATACAGGTGTTCGGAGTGGTATAAGCATTTTATTAGGAAGGCTTTGAAGAACTCGGAGTCCATGGGAGTCTTCTTCTTTGGGATTCTTTTTTTCAAATAATTTATTGTTGTTTTTTGTTTGCACGTAATGTATGACCATAGCTTAACAGTCAATACTCCTGTTGGTTTTGACTTCTGTGGACTGAAGTTATTCTTCGTCTTTTTATTAAATGCGTTTCGGTTGTGTTATCTAAATGGTAGTAGCAAGGTTTTAAACTTTTATAAATTGATGGCTAGAATAATTCTGAATTGTTATGGTTGCTGGTTGCACAGAAAACATGCACTTCTAAATTTCTTGTCATCAATTATGGAGGGATTTGAATCTCTGAAAAGAAGACCAGTTTACGGATAATTGCTTTCTTGCCCCTTCATTTTGTAAGGTGTATAACTGAATGTGGTTTGTAATACCACCTCTGTGATATGTATGGTAACTTGTTTTGTGCACTTTCGACCTACGATGCATGGAGTTAATTGAAGTCTCTTATTTTACAGTGATAACATCATTTATTTGTTTTATGAGCTCTGATGGCGTGTGAACACTCTCTGCAGCTTGACCCAGACTTCACACCAAATATCACTTGCGATGAATTGAGACCAGAAATGTTTGGTAAACAAGCCGTCGCCCAACTCTATGCGGACTGTGACGGAAGTGGGACCTCTACGCCTCACTCTGCTAACTACGCCGTCTCTCCCAGAGAGCTAACCTCGCGTCTGCATGAAGTCATCCAGTCCAGACTGGAAGATCGTGTCAAGGAGCTCGAGACAGCACTTGAGAACAGCCATAGGAAGGTTCAGTTCATGGAGTCAGCGGGTAAGACATTCTCTAGGGGCTTTTCGGAGAGTGAACTGAGACCGTCATATGAAATTGCCATAGAGGAACGACCTGTGGTTATCAACCTCTCAGGGGAAGCTTTAGATGCTTATAACGAGGTGTATGGTGAGTTTTCAAAGATGAATGAGTCAGAGGAAGCTGATTTGACACTAGGGGGCAAGGTACAGAGACTATCAATGTTCGACCAAAATGGTGGTGAATCATTACCGGCACTAGTTTCCCATGAAGTAAGGAATTTGGATGAACCCCTTTCATGGGGTGATGAAAGTGAGAATGGAGAAGATGAGTTGGAAAAACTGTTGATAAAGCAGATTGTAGAGAAAACCAGGAAACGTCCTGCTGTTATTTTGAACGCCAAAAAGGGATTGTTTTCAGTTGATGAATGTGAAACGAAAGAATGATTTTTTGCAATGTAAAGAGGTCGAGTGTGTTGATGCGACTCTCAGATCTTCTTTCTCATTATTGGAACTGATGAAGTCTTGAACTCAGAGAAGCTAGTTGTGGAGAAGTTGCAATTTTGACTTTTAAGTACACGTAGAATATAATAGGTTTTGTGTTCTGTCATATTTTGCGGGCGTGCATGGTTTGGATTTTCATTCTCCATACCCACTGCCTCAAATTGTAGCATTCACTCTCTTGTTCTTGAATAACTCTAGGAAACGAGATGATCTTCAATATATGATTAACTTGATTTTTAGGATTCTACTTTGCTTTATTTGATGATCACTTTCTTGGCTGGAAAGGGAAAGGAAAGCATGAAAATCTTGAACTTCCTTGCGCTCTTTATTCTCTGTTCAATTAATAGGACCCTTAACTTTCTTACTACGATTATTTTTTTTATGGAAAAAATACAAAATTTCATAAAACAAATTGGTTATACATTAATTTTAACTGAATTGTTATTATTTAACTTATCTATTATTTATTTGCATGAAATGAAAGAAAATTACATTAGCTTTTACTTGGGGAACAATGAGCCTATGGGAATCTAGACGTGTGATGAATTCTTTGGAGACATTTAAAGGCAGTGTAAATTTGTGTTTGAATCATGGATTTGCATGATGAACAACTACTTATCAAGTGCAAAAGGGAACCGGTCAAACAAACAAATTGATCCTTATTCACTTGGTTGCAAATCCATGTTTAGTTGTTACCCAACAACGAATAAAGCGCAAAATAGGACCAAAGCGTACAAAAGTCAAAATTGTTAGGGTTTGATAGGGTAACACCATAAATCAAGACAAACTGCTATTGCACCAAAATTATATGAATCATATGATTTCACATGTCTTATTTGTCCAGCCTTACAATCAGCTGCTTAATAAGCCAGGATGAGAAAATCATTTCCTCTCAGCACGGTAAAAGTGCTGGACAATAAACTTGCCTGAACAGCCATTGCACTAGTAACGCTTCTCAGTATAAATAACCTGAGACACCGCACCCAACCTCAGTTTACATCCGCCACTGACAAAATAAGTTCAGAGAGAGAGAGAGAGAGAGACAATAAACAAGACTTGATTAACTGAAAGGAAGCAAATTGAACCACCTCCTCACTATTCCCAATGGCTACCAGATTTTAAGCACTCTTTCAGGCCTTTCTGTTTGCATAGTCATCAGGCTCATCATCACCATCCTCATCCCTGTACTTTCCGTCTATCAGATCATCTTCGCCAAAACCTCCAGAAGCCTCAGCCTTGCCCCCGCTTTCGCTGCTGCCAAATTGCCCCCCAATACCACTCAATCCAGTACTTCCGTCAAATTGACCACTCCCAAAGCTATTCGTTGCTCCAGCATCACCACCAACACCAGCTCCACCAGCAGCACTGAAACTCTGACTGCCGCCTCCGTAATTGACACCGCTCTCAGTTCCAATTGCATATGTGCTAGCCGGGGTATAGCTAGCGCCGCCATAACTGTCGCTACTACCTCCACTTCCATGGCTGTTGCCTCCAGCTACACTGCCACTGCCATGAGTGCCACCTTGGGCATAATTGCCGCCTCCAAAACTGTCACCACTACCTCCACCTCCATAGTTGCCACCATATCCACCACCTCCACCTCCATAGTTGCCACCATATCCACCACCTCCACCTTCATAGTTATCAGCACCACCATAACCACCACCCCCTCCAAAATTCCCACCACCACCGTAGCCGCCACCGCCACCGTAGCCGCCGCCACCAAACCCTCCACTTCGGGGCCTTTCATTTGCATAGTTAACCTTCACCCTACGGCCATGAAGGTCCTAGAATAAACAATCAAAAGAATGAATGTCAACCCAAGCTAGTATACAATTAAGGGTGAACAATGGTAATTGTTCATTTTCTCAACATCATTTCATCAAATTGTGTAAAGGACGATTCGATTGCCTATTTCTAACACAAGGTGCAGTACATAAAAACTTACACCCGTTTACATCTAGTGCAAACTTCTCTACACTGGTTCAACAATATCTACCTTCCCTGAACAAACAGATACGGGAAACGATGTTCTCAACTATCAATGAAAAAAACCCATTCTCAGTCTTCTTGACTGACTTGGAATTCCTACAAGGAGACTTATTCAAGCAAGCACTTGCTCCCATGGAAATTTACTACCTTGCCATGACACTAAAATTTTGGGTTTGCCCACAAAATTTAGAATCTTATAACTCGTTTCATTTGCTATTGTCTTAAAAAAGTCTTCCGGGTGCCCACAAAATCTTGACCATCTGTGCATTGTGCACCATATGAATACAGAAGACATGGCCTATGAAAGTTATATTCCCTAGATAAAATTACAAATCATTTATCACACTTCCAGCAACAGCACATCACCGATTTTCTGCCATGACAGAAAGATAGACACAAAACACAAGTAATCGGTACCTGTCCATCCAAGGCTTGGATAGCAGCAGAAGCCTCTTCACCAGAAGTGTAAGTAACAAAGCCAAAACCTCGAGACCTACCAGACTCACGATCTATAATGACTCTTGCTGCAAGATATGTAAAGCAGGTCAGTGAGTCAGCGCTAATAAAATTGTTTCTAATCTTGATAATATAAACCTAGCCTCAAATGCATAATTCAAGTCCCCGGTTTTTCAACATTCAACAGAAAAACAGCTCTTTTTCTTAATGGATTGTTTGGTGTGCCTCAGAAGCATGGACTTCAAGACTCAAAAGAAACTAGGGTATGGGCATGTTTTTAGTGGAGAGCCCCTCTAAGGAAGGTCCAATGACCCTATTCAGAAATAAAAAAGACAGAACGCAGAAAAGCAAAGTGATTCTGAGTCGTTCGGACACCAATAAAAAGTCGTTTATTCATAAACCTGGGAAATACCACAAAAACGATGAAGGTTTCTAGTCGCATCACAAATGCTATACAGCCATCAACAAGACTTAAGGTGGAAGACATAGTGATGCAGACACCAAGTGAAAAGTAATTATTCAAGGTTTCATTAAACTAGAAATACAACAAAAACATGAATACGTAGTGACAAACATCACTCTACAACTTCAATTCAAGTCATATTCTTTTGGCAATGATGCAACACATTTCAATGAAAATGTACAGCAACCTAAGCAAAATAAATAACCAAAGAAGCATATCCTCAGATTTTCCTTTTGTTTTTTGGTGAATAAGAATTCCCTTGAAACTTGAAGGAAAAAACAACCAAGAGTCATGGAGTGCATACGATCGGGGCTTGCCCTTACAATAGCATGCACTAAAATAATTTGCAATCCTTCTTTTATATGTGCAACATTGTCTGCATGCATGTAGATATCACTTCCCTATATGAAATGCACATAGCACCAACGAATACCTTCGATAACTTCCCCATACTTATTGAAAGCATCTTTCAGACTCATGTCATCTGTGGTATATGAGAGTCCTGCAAGTTACAAAGAGAAAATATTAGCACAACGCTAAAAGCAATAAAAACTACCAGTTGAGTGAAGTGGATACCTCCAACAAAGACTTTTGAAGACGACATGCATCTTATCATTTGAAACACAGAAGGATTGGATCCATAAATATCGAAATTGACATGCTTGCTTGCAGTCTGCCTTAGTATATTGCCAGCTTTACTAAAGAAAGCCATTGCTGCAACATAACTCAGAAACTTTGTTCATCAATCATCAGTAAATAAAAAAAAAGGTAAACACCTAATTCATCAAACTAAAGTCCACCGTTAACATAGGATACAAGTTCCATCAAACAGCAAAATTACAAAATCTCAGATAATTGACAACAGGTCTTGCTAATAACCTGCCACTGGGCCAACAGACTAATTCCCCAAAACTTTCCGAAAACCTATTAAAATTTCATATGTTTTCAAGAATTGTTCCAAGTTATATGGGCTTGCCAAGCATAACAAAATCTCAGATAATTAACTATAAGACTTGCAAATAACCTCCCACTGGGCCAACGAACTGACACCCCAAAACTTTCCAAAACCCTGTTATCATAGTCGTATGTTTTTAAGCGATGTGCCAAGTTATGTGGGCTTTGCCAAGCATATTTTCTGAAGAAATGTAACATCCACCACCCCAAAATCAATCTGAAAAGTATAAACAGTCATCCTTTGCATCCGAGATTAAAATTCTAAATCCATCGACTGAGCGGTGGTTGAGATGCAAATAATGTCAAATTAAAATTTGAACTTCGATGCTCATTTTGCAGTTTCAATACACTTAACACTTTTATACTATATTCACATATTTCAACACGCTTTTCACATTAACTACGGCGCATGAGTAAAATTGGTACGACGATCCTCAACAAAAAGATAAAAAGAAAACTCGATCGTAATGATTGCAGAGTATGCCACTCGAGCCCTAAAAAACAGGGTCTAAACCGAACTGTGGAAAATGAAATCAGGCATAACCAGCATAGCAGAGAAACACGTACATCTAGCAATACGGATGCAAATACCGTATATACGCACATATACACAAGCGAAAATTGTAAAACATCCATTGCAAGTAAAATCTAGGGACTGGGGCTATCGTAGAGGCTTGTGGCGATTACCTTTTTCAGCGTCGACTGCTAGGCTTGGCCTCTGTCTCTGTCTCTCTTTCTTCGGAGAGACAAAAATAAAACCCTAGAAAAGTGTGTGATCGAGGAGGGTTTAACGAGAGTGAAGGTCGGCACTCGGCAGTGATGACTAGGACTATAGAAATGGCTTTCGGCCGTTAGATGGTGTTTGGACGGTGTGAGCCGTCCGATTAGAAGCTGTGCGTGGGTTGAATACTTCGTGAACATTGTCACTAGAAGAAATTACACTGCTGGTCCCCAGAAGCTGTAATTATTCAATGTAGTTCTCATAGTTGTATTTGTCTTTTTTGGATGTACCAAACTCATGGATGCATTTCATGTTTTTTTTTTTAATCAAAGTAGCACGAAAAAGGAAACAAGTTAGTAAAATACCCCAGATCGAAAACAATTTGTAAAACTATTATAGGTCGCATTTGCCTCATGCGACCTACGCCAACTATACGCTACGATGGCGGTCAATAGTCAATGATCCTGCGTTATATGGTCACATAACTTCCTTGCAACCTTATGGTCGCATATCCGGCCCGAGACCTTATGGTCGCATACTCGATCCATAACTAAATAGTAAGGTCGCATGACGATAATGCAACCTCCTCTAGGGTTCATATAAACACACAACTTTGATTCGAAATGAAACATAAGAGAAATATGTTTGTTCCCCGCCATGCGTTTAGTGGGAGAATGGAGAGGGGAGAGAGTTTCTGTGTTAAGGGCACACAATTTGTTACTAGAGAAGGCGAGAGATCTTCACTAGGCGCTGCTGCCACTATTTAGTCGGACGTATTTGTTGCTACACAGGGCTCTTCGTCCGACCCAATGTCTACCTTTTTCTCCTGTCATAGGTTGTTGCGACTCTTGTTGGTGGAACACATGAACAGTTACCGGGGGGATCGCCCCGATAACAAATAGGGTAATAGTTTGGCAGCGTACATGTCGTATCCTGAGAACAAGAGTTGACACGCGTGAAGATCATAGGGCACTTTCACGTTTGGACTATAGTTTGGCATGTTACGACTGGTGGGGTAAACGAGTATTTGTGGAGCTGAAAGTACAATATAATTCCACGCAAGACGTGTACTTTATGCTAAACTGGAATCATACCTCATACGAGGGTGAAGTTGCGGGTGTGCTAGAATGACCAAACCTATTTGTCGAGCGCAACAAGCTTGAAGCGCAGTGTAGAAATTTTTCTGCTAAAGTCTCAAAAACACGGTTCATGGTGATGATACATGATAGATGAGAAAATCGTTTGCACGATGATGTTTGTCAAAGGCTTTACATCGAGATTTAAGCAATGAACAAATAGGTCATGCAGCAATCGTTGATCAAGGAGGCCATGAGAGATGTAGAGAAAAATGGTTCGGACCAAATTTCTTTTATTAAAAGCATCCAGAGGGACCCACAATATGGATCAAATCCTGAAGTTTCTGGTTTTCTAAATAGTTAAATTTAATTTTGAATGTTTCCTAAAATGTTGTAGTAGAATTTTATATTTTCTAAAAGTTGGTATTGCAGATCTTTAAAAAAGTTTATAGTACAATTATACGTTATCAGTTTTTATCAGACTTTTATGTGATCACTGGTCCTATATTTTGTACAAAATCAAATCATTCATTTCTTAAGGATTGTTATCTCAACAAAACTAAATTATGCAAGCATTCATTATACTTTTAGAAAATTACATCGTTAGTGTTGACTAGAAAATAAACAAATCATACATTTCTTCATCCTTGACTTAAGCCCTTTGTAACTGTTTGTGAACATTTGCACTTGTTGTGTCCCGATTGTCCGTATTTACTGCATGCTTGTCTTTCTGATGGATGCGACTTAACAAAGTCCACCTCATTTTTAAATCGACGTGTCTTCGGATGTACCTTAGATCGGAGCCAACTTGTTGGTGAAAATATCTTCTACTCGGTATATGGTTCCCAGTACGACTCATCTAACATAGGGTGAAATGTGAAAGACATATACATTGCTAGGTCATTTTGAATGGTCTATACCGGATCAATGAATCGCAATGGGTCAAGATACATTTTGCTGCAAACTGCAATGACATGAGAGCAGGAAAGCTTGTACTGTTGTATCTTATTGTAAGTGCACGTTTTTTCCACCAAGTTAATTGTATGTATGTGATCTCTTTTGTATCGTGACACAACACTGTGACCTGTTTATACCTCATATATTCCATCCACCCTATTGTACTCTATTATATTATGCGATGTCGTCTAGCATTTTTGCTCCAAGCTCGATATAGATGAAGCGTAGTTTTACCATACACCTCATCATTTAGTAATGCTGCTCTCGACAAGTTTGCTCTATCATTGAAGTAATGAACGCACTTGTACCAAGTCATCATTACTGTGACTTTGATTGGAAGGTGTCATGCATTCTTAAGAACACTGTTGAAACTCTCAGACAAATTTGTGTGTTGAGCACCATAATGATGACCCTTATCATGAACGAACGACCATTTTTTAAGAGAAATTTTGTCGAGCTCTGTTGCCACCTCCCATCGTTCAAAGGTTCTGCAATTGAGCATTTGTGTATTGACCATGCGCTTCTGCACCTTGCACGCGATACCCTTCACTTGCTCCCTCAATTAGTATGCTTTTGAACTTCTTTGCAAAGTTCGCACTCACGTGCCGAATGCAATACCTATAGTAGGCATGATGTGGTCTCCAATCTACACAATCTTTTACGGAGACGAGATTTATTAATTACCATTGCAAACCACATAGTGCCCATCTGGCTCACAAAGTGAGGTACATCGAAAGAGGAAGACAACCCAAGAACTACCTAGCGGAAGTCGAATTGTTGCATAACGCAGTCAGGCTGGCGGAGCTCCACCATGCAAAGCACACTAACGGCACGCACGCGCGCCAGACAACAACCCCCTACAGTAGTACGATGGAAGTGAATCGATCATAAGACTCCCAAACGACCTGCAAAGTTTTTAATGTAAAAGAAGCAAAATTAAATACGGTAGAGGGAACAACTATGTTCCTACGTAATACGACAATAATATACTTAATCATCAGTCTGTACATCGAGTGCGTATCGATAAGAACTCACCACGTGGGTTGCATAGTTAGTGGTGACAAAAGCATCCCATGACCTACATTGGTTACAATACAATATAAAATTATAAGCAGCTGCCAAATAACATTATAAATAAATCAAATACATTGAATCAATATAATTTAGTGTACCTCACAACTAGAGGAGCACCATCCGGTGGAACTTGTTGACCAAGTCGCTCAGGAAAAAGGTGGGGAAAGCAGCTGGATCAGAAGAAATGCTCCATCGACGTCTTTCGTCCTAGGCTTAATCCCGTGGCATAGGTGGTTGTAGAGGAAGGCCATAGTGGTTGATGCCCAATTGTAATTCGCAACCCTCCAAAAGAGCAAGGGGCATCAGGTGGATGTACGAGTCGAAGTTTTCAGCAAAAATAGAACTGCCCAACAACTGCAGGATGTAGGCCCTGGCCTCCTGGTCTACTACAGCTGGTGCAACATCATGAGCAAACTGTCTAGGAAAATGATTTCGTAACCAAGTAATCCTCACCCTACCCCCTTAATCATTGCGAGGGGAGGGATAACACCAAGCAACCGATTGCATAGACCAGCCCAATCCATGTCTGTCTGCCTAGTGACAGGTAGGATGCCGTATACCCGTAATCCTAATAGCAACTCAATGTCCTGCAAGGTGACTGTAGCCTCACCATTGTGTAAGTGAAAAATGTGCGCCTTTAGACGCCATCTCTCAATCAATGCGTGATGAGGTGCCAGTCAAGTAGGATGAAGGGGAGCTCTAAAAGTTTGAAAAAACTAGTCTATCATACTAGCTGGCGTATAGGCTCTGATGGAGGCCTGCGCCTCCTGAGCTAACCCTCCGACCGACGACACGTCAGGATCGTGCTGTCCACAGGATCGTGACCCTGCAAACAACAAACATAATGACAACAATTAGACCAAATTCATTACACTAAAAATAATATATACAACTACGGAATAACTCACAACAATGGCCCAAATTCACAAGAATGGTGCTGGCCCTAAAGAACTAGCAAAGACAGGTCTAAGAGGCCAAGATCCATAGAGTATCCTGCAAAAATAATTAAATATTATCAATTTATGCATGCAATGAGGAACGAAATGTCAACACCTTTATACTAACATGTTTTTTATGTTCTAGGACAATAGTAACACTCTTTATACTAAGATAATTTGACTTAATGAAAGTTTAAGTATATTAAACACCTGAATCCTCTAATTCGGGTGATGTAAAAAATCTTCCAAAATTAAGTCTACAATTACTCACTACCGAAATTTGGAAAACACTTGATCCCATAAATCCAATTTAATTTTGTGAAAATAAATTAAGTCAAAGTCAGTTTATGAAGATACGACTTTATAACAACGTTTGAGAGTGTTAGTACGTGCAGCCTCCCCACATTTTATAAGATTCCAATGAACTGTGACTTGAACCTTTTGTCATACTCAATGTTTTATACTCAATTGACCCTATTTCCTCATTAGATCCTATTTAATTTCATGAATAAAACAAAAAGAGAAGTTGTAGTCAGTTTACTAAGCTATCACTTATAGCAGTGTGGTGGAGTAGGTGTAGCCTTCTCCAACCTTCTCAAAAAATGCATAAAACAAGTATAGTGCAACAACAAAAATACTCTGGCATGAAAAATACTTTTTCTGTCATGGTTAGAAACATTGTTCATGCGGGGGGCTGGTTCCCAAAGCAATACTACTTCTAAACCAATAAGGATAAGAGCAATTCAATAGTAATGTTATGAGCATTATATTACTGATAACTTTAAACCCTCATGCTATATAAGTTCTAAACAAGCTACAAATATGTTCTTTGGTTGTCAAAACAACACTTCTAAACCAACAAGGATCGGAACAAAGCAATGGCCATGTATAAACCCTCATGCTGTAAGAAGTTCTAAACATGTTAACTATATGTTCTTTAATATCCATTTAAATACTAAATAAATTAAGCAAATTTATTAACCGAGACGAAGATTCAATTTCAGATCCATATTCACACCCATGAGTTTACAAATCCAAATTCCAAAACAATTCAAGGACAAAGCGGGAAGAGAGAAAAAGAGGCTCACCGGAGGAAGAAGATGATGTCAGAGAAAGCATCTGCGTTGGTGTTCGCCGGGATGTGGTCGAGTTGTGGTCGCTGGTGGAGGAGAAAAGTGGACGGTGAGAGAGATAGAGAGTGCCGCTATTCACCGGGAGGTCGTTGAGTCATCATTGTCGGGAGAGGAGAAGGGAGTCAGGTGAGAGAGACAGAGAGGAAGCGGTGGTTTGGGTTTCGCATTTCAAAATAAGGTCATAGGATGTGTGTTTGAAAATAAGGTCGCAGGTGAAGTTGTGAAACTAAGGTCTCAGGTTTCGTATGAGACCTTATGGTCGCGATTTCAATATGAGACCATATGGTCTCGTGTCTCTAATGCGATCTTAAGGTCGCGGCTATGGTATTTGATCAAATGATGGTGGATCATTGACCATTGACCACCAGCGTGGTGTACAATTGGCGTAGGTCGCATTTGCCTCCTGCGACCTAAAGTAGTTTTACAAATTATTTTCGATCTAGGGTATTTTGCTAACTTGTTTCCGTTTTCGTGGTACTTTGTATTTCACTCTTAAACTTGAACTTTCCCTTAGGTAAATTTCACCTAACTCCCCTTAGGTTACTGAAAATCCCGTAGTTTTGACAATTACACTATTCTCTTTTACCTTACAAAATATTATTACAACGCCTCCTCTCGTTAATTTTCGGCCGTTGACTGATTGAATATACTGATATCATCATACCCTATTTTTTAAAACCACATATTGTCCCTTTCCATATATATATATATATAAGGCCAAGTACCATTTATGTTCCCATTTTACCCTCCATTTATCCTACAATTTTCTTTATATTCCAATTTTTATTGCTTAGAAAATTAATACAATACTTGATAGTAGTCTTTTTTAAACTTTTTATACATTATATTATACCTTACGATTATCCTATAATATATTTTTTCATTGCCATTTAATAAGTATTGCTTATAAATTTTAATATAATTCCTTATACTAGTTTTTTTAATTACTTTTCATACTTTCAATTATACACTTTTTAATATAATTTCTTATACAATTTTTTTATTTTCATTTTTAAGTTGTTTTTAGGAAAGAGTTGTTAATTTTATAAATTCTAGATATATTTTTATCTCAAGTTCAACTTAAAAGCCAAAATAAAATTAATGGAGGTGAAATTAAAAGATGATGAACATGAACAATTAATATTTACCCAAAGAATTAAGCTACATATTAAATTGAATGCAAGATCAAATTAAAGGTTGTGTTAACAATCAACTTTTCTCTAATATCGCTACAGGAGCCAAAATGCGGAAAGTTTGT
>JABCMJ010016182.1:18407-29847 GCA_014822125.1 Arbutus unedo
TAGAGTAACCAATCCCATGCCTTTTAGTAGGAAAACCATAAAACACAAAAAAATGCTAATCAGCCCAATTCCCAATGGAACTATATTCAAAACCTTTTGAATTTCACGGCTAGGCTCGAATAAAAGCAACTCAACACATTCTTATCCCTCACCGCCACTGTCACAAACACGAACATCGATGCTACAACATGAAACCAATCGATAAACCCCAGCTTGCACTTGCTCAACTCTAGAATACGCAAATTCAAATCTGCTGCCCGAGAATCGTATTTTCACATTCCTCAAGGCATCGCCAATTCGTAGTAGACTTGTCCGTCGACCAGAGATCGAAAGTTGTCGGTGAAGAAGGCAAGAAAGCAATTGAGGGCGAGGATGGAGAGGAGGACGATTGTCATGGGACATGCAGCAGAGTCACATGCACCCATCGTTGGGGAGAGAGAGAGAGAGAGAGAGAGAGAGAGAGAGAGAATGGACTACCAAAGGAGGATGGGGGAGGAGCGAGAGAGGAAATGAGAAATGAGAGAAAAAGTGAGCGAGATCTAGAGGATGATAGAGAAAATGAGTTGGTAATATATAGTAAGTTTAAAGAAGGAATTTTACTTTAAATTTAACTAGTTAGCAATAAAGTAACGATAGAAACGTTTGAAGAGAATACTTTGTAAATCAAGAAAGGACAATGCATTTGTTAGAGGCTAGGGGGAGCACAGTGGATTTGTTAGTAACATGAGGAGAGGTATGTGAAATTTACTCTTAAACCTTCCATCAACAAAAAGTTTCAAGAAAAAAAAAAACACACACATTAAAACAAATGAAATATGAGCACAACATTTTGAAAAATCTAAAGACCACCGATATAATTTATCATTCTTCTTGTAGGCCTACCACCTTACATCTCATTTGTTACGATCAAAATATTAGAAGAGATATGATAAATATATTAAGAAGAGGGATATAGTAGAATGAAATATTTATTATAGATGGATGAATAATTATAAAATAGTTTGTTTGAGTATTTTCTGTAGGAGAGAATATATAAGAGATATGAATAAGTAAATGTTATTTTTATAATTAATAATAACATTCTTGTACTTAATTTTTTTTTTTTTTTTGTAAATAAAAGTGAGATATAAAAGGTGATAAGATATTAATAAAAAAAAGGGTAGGATAATTTTATCTTCCGCTTTCAAAGGGATAAAATAGTTCAGTAAATATCATATCTGGACCTCAAATATGGCAAATTCGTATAATTATATTTGTAGTGGTAGCATTCGACTCTTTCTATGACCTCTAACAAGTAGTCCCGTAGAGTACGGGAATTGGATGTGTTGGTTTTTTTTTAATGTGAAATCAAGACGTGAGGAACTACATCAAAATACAAATGATATTATAGAATTTAAATTGATTGTATTGTAAAATGAAATAATTGGACTAAGGGGGTGTTTGGGAGTCTCTTTTTTATATTTTTTTATTTTTATTTTTGGATTTTGACTATGTGGGAGCTACAGAATTCATTCTCCATTTTGGATTTTAAAAGCAAAAATTCATAAGGAGGTCTAGAGTTCCTTTTTGTATTTTTATTCCCATTTTTTATTCTACTTCTTTTGCAAAATGCATTTCGCACATTTTTTCTAAATACTCCTCTTACATTCAAAACTCATTCTGACCATAATTCAAAAAATTAAAAAATCAAAAATAAAAAACTGAAAAATAAGCTCCCAAACACCCCGTGAAAGACTCATAGTGCAACTGATCCATATAATTAGAGTGGGCTTGGGTCGTGGAAATCGATGGACTGTAGCCCACACATGCTGCACTGTTAAGCTCGGGCTCATGGTGATCCATGATAATAGGCTTTACGTGATGATTCAGTTCCACTTCCACAGGTTTAAGTAGTTTCACCCAGTTTTATTTATTCCGTACTGTACCGGCTTCGTAATGATACCGGACTATCGGTATATTGTTTTGGCCAACATATTTGTATATTCCAGTATATTTTGAATTATTTTGGACTGCTCCGATCTGTACCGTATCAATTCATATTTACTTAATTATTTTTTAAAAAGTTTCAATTAATGATTTTTTGAGTAATTACACATAAATTGAGACTAAAATAATCCAATTTTATATTTAGTGATTTATATTTTAAGTTGTGAGACTTTATTTTATATGATTAATGTGATTTTTATTAAAAATTATTATTTGAGAAATATATATTAATTTTACCTGATTTTTTGATACTGTTGTTGTTGATAGCTGTTGATGTCTTTCTGTGTCATATGAGTATTTTGCTAGGAGCACCCAAACCAGTATATGTGGATGACCTAATAAGAGTGATGCTTGAAGCTCTACAACTTCCAGTCTTGCATCTGTTTAGGGTTTAAAGGTTAAGTTGTTAGATTTTGTTGTGTTTGTGGAATCACTTGTTGGTGATACCATGACTATTAGTTGTGTGTGTCGATAATGTGAGACTGTGAATGTCGATCGTAGTTTACCATTCGATTTGATAGTGTTGGATGTGACGGGTTTTGATATCATCTTGAATATGGTCTACTTGGTGTCTTATCGAGCTAGTATAGATTGCTATCGAGATAGAGTGACTGTTTATACTATGGGTGGTTATTGTTTTCAATTATGGGGTTATAGTGGTGGCGTCAATACTGTTGTTTACGAGTTGTGGGATGGTGAAGATGTTGGTCACCTTTTGTCGTATTTTGAAAGATGAGAGTGGTGGGAATTAAGATGTTTTACCACTTATACTATGTGATTTTCCGAGCGTTTTATCGGAGGATACAGTGGGACCTCCTCAGTGAGAGGTGAGTTGTGATCAATCTTGTGTTAGTGATTCCTTCTGTCCTTATGACAACTCCAGTTCTTGGGGCTGACGTAGCCCATTCTACAATGAATTACACCAGTCAAGTTTTCTAATCATGTACTCCCTCGTTTGGGCATTTAGGAGATTTACGTGTTATCATTTTGTCCCCTATTAACTATTCCCCCATTCTGGACATGAGGTATTAACACATAATAAATTCAAAATTCATAAATATTCAATACAGACCGACGCTCGAGTCTGGTAAGCTAAGGGTCACAATCTCCTCCACTTACGAGCACATGTTATCATGTGTGGGGTTGAGATTTATCTCACATTATCGATTGGTACAGACTCTGATATCATTTGTAATGACCCGCACTTGCCATGTACAATGTTGTCCGGTTTGGCTGCCCAAACTCAATGGACTTTTTATTTGGCCTCCCATTTATGGACAATGGATGTCTAGAAAGGTGGTCAAGGGTGCCACATCACTTCGTGAATGTAAAAGTTCACTACTTTTAAAAGGCCTTGTACAAGGTAAAATCATGATTGATTATATGTAGTACTGAATTTTTACATTCACGAACTGATGTGGGATTCTTGACCACCTTTCTGGATGTCCATCGTATAGTCTCACAGTTTGTATCGCAGTTTGACTGTGGTGTCACAAATACCAAAAAATCTCAAAACACTTTATCCGAAGTAGCGTGGGCAACAAACACCCCATATCTATTTGTAGTGCTCAGCGCCATTCACTCGGTTCGACACCCAAACAAAAGCATGTTGGTGTCTCTATTAGAGCCAACTTATTTTGCAGTGTCATCTATCCGTCTCGGATGAACATCATTAAAAAACTTTAAAATTTGACAGGCCTTTTCCTGAAGCCTGTCGATAAACCCGTCATAGGACAACTAAAAAACTTAAAACATACCCACTATAGAATGAAACAAGTTGAAACTACTACTTAGAGTTTGAAATGACTCGTTGTGCTACGATTTGGGAACTTGTTGTGTCAAAAAAAGCCAAATCTTGGGCTGGGAGGCTTGGATCAAATTTGACAACAGGAGACTCAAGAGACAAGGAGAGTTTTAGAGGAGAGAAGCGTGAAAGCCTTTTTGAAACCCCCATGCATAGAAGGGGGAAGGCATTCGAAAGGCTAGCGCGAATGACAAAAAGATTAATCATTGAACTAATGAACATGCGACATGTGGAATACATTAAATGCAAAGCGACGTCTTAATTAGGCTTTTTTAGTTGACACGCGTGACACATCCTTTTGATTTGATGACGAGCCAGTTAGAAGACAACATGTGGCACGTGACCTCAAAGGTGCAACCTTTACGCATAAAAAGCAATAGTCGAGGACATTTCTGCCATCCAAACGGCTCTTATGCTCCGGCAAGCTTGTCAACCCCTCCTCAGTCGAGCCAAAGAGGAGTTGATGGGCTATAATAGTGAGTTGAATCTTCATATGGTATGGGTCATGTTACTAGGCAAGACCCAATATGTAAGCAAGCTGGGTTTGACCAATGGTCCAAAGTGTTAAGCACATTCACGTAACCAACCCATATGTTATGGGCATGCATCTAGTGTGTAGACTAGGTCGATGTGGTACCTGATACAAATGACTCAACTACAGTTGTGCCTCTCGTAGACGCTACATGGTTCGACTTGGCCACATGGAAGTTGACATGGCATTCGCTACGATATGTATTAAGCTCGATGGTCATTTGTGATGTCACTAGGTGTGTGTCCGACACATGCAAACTTGGCGCCCAAATATAATCTGTATATATAAAAGTATATGATAAATACTAGAACCACTCTAAGCACTTCATTATGTGCTTTACACCTACTCTCCAAATGGATGACTTGAGCATCAGAGTGTCCTCTGACACTAACTGGCTCTGACTTTTGCAAATTCAAAGGATTTGAGTTACTTATAGCTTCACCAAATAAAAGACCCACAGTGGAAAAAAGAGTATGTCTACACACACATACTTAAATGTACAGAATTAAACACAGATGTGTTCGGATTCGTTTGATGCACGTAGGGCTCTTATTATTTTGTGAACTTCACGTATATCGAATAATTTCAAAAATATCTTTGTCCAAATTTGTGCACTTAAATCTGTGTAGATTTTCTTTAAAAAAATGGCATTGTTAGCTTTAGGTTACAGATTAAGCTTCTAATAAGAGATCTTTCATTTTACTAAAGTGATGACCTCCCATTTTCTGATCAAATATTGATGATTCGAACGGTTCAATGTGTTTAAAACATGTTTTAAGGGTACCCGTGCGAAATCAGTTCAAAATATTATCGGACAATGTTTGATCCAATTAATTTTTTATAAAAATGTTCTTCCCAGCATTTATGAAAAACTGCTTGAATCAAACTCTTTTGAGTATATTTTTTATCCAATTTCTCGGGGGTAATCTTAAAAATATATTTTAAACCCATTGAATGGTTCGGATCATCAATATTTTATCGAAAAATGAGAAGTTCTTATTTTAGTAAAATGAGAGATGTTTTATTAAAAAATGACTCTTAAATTACAAGTGTATTTATGTACGGATATTCTTTGGTTATATGTCATGCACTCACTGGACATAATTTTGACAAAATCCTGCATAATACGCGTGGGGATCAAATAAACCTAATTTCTACCTTTACAGGCTATACTTGCATTAAATTATGTGTTTGACTTAAAAGTGCATGGCCTCTCATTCTCTGCGGTTGAGATTCATTATTTTGTACAGAATGTAGAACATTCAAATAAGTTGTTGTCACCCGTTCTTTACCCTTAAAACGTCATCCTCATTATTGGAGGAAAATATATAGAAAGAACAGTCAGCTGGGGAAAAACAAGTACTGCTACTGGAGCCAAAGATCATCATATATGGTTCTGCATTTCAATCATATGAAAATAAATTTTACTACTCCTAATTTGAGTATAAAGTTTAAGTGGAGTGTAAGCAAGCATTCTCTTATTTAATATATTTTTGTCTGAAATGATAAGTTTTCGGGACTCAAACTCATGTCACGATACTGAAAGCATGGGTAACTGAAGACTTGTTATTTTAATCATTACATAGCTAAAGAAAAACATGGAGCTGCTTGGATTTGTATTTGCCATTGATATGAGAATTTTCTGTTATTTTCTTACTTTCTTTCTTCTTCCCTGGCAGTGTCCGGTAAAAAAAAAAAATGTATCCACGAGACCCAACTCTTGATTTAGACTTTCCTATTCTCTTTTGACAAATATAATTTGTTCTTACTGATGAAATGATTGCCGAATTCAGAATTACAGATTACACATAACAACTTAGAAAACAGAACAAGTCCCATTTGAAGAGCTTAAATCGTCTGTATCTGAATTTTCATGTAATCCTCTTCCAACTCATTTCTGACTGCTAGATTACAGAAAAATTTAATAGATAACTTGTTTTTCACTTGATCCAAAGGTAAAAAATGCACTAAAACCGCATACAAGAGAGCTTTGGTACAGAAAATTCGAGGGGGCATTCCAAAGACATATGTCATAACTAGGTTAGTCCAAAGAGCAGATTAGTCATACGATCAGCTCTTTCCATACTCAGAACACATTAGCAGAAAATAACAGGATCCAAACAGCTGCAAAATTTGCAGCCATCATCCCCACAAAAGGTGCTTTCTTCAATCCTTTAGTTGAAGTTAACATAGCAATTACAGCTATCAAATGAACAATGCTATTCTAGCTTGACTCGTTAAATGCTCGTTTGAAATATACTTATCAATATACTTATCACTTACTCTCAGCCTCGCTATTTTTTCAATCCTTACTTGCATAATCACTTTTAAAAGAACTGAGTTAGTCAGAACTCGGCTCATAATCGACTTGATCAAAAGCTTGTTAAAGATTGGCTCAACTAATAAACAATCCAAACTCGACATATTTTTGAAAACAAGTTTGAACAATTCTGTACTTGGCTCGACTCTCATATGTATGCTTAATTGCAATAAGAAAGCTACTACCCGTTTCAATATCTTCACCAAAGCAGTCAATCCCAAAACATGGAGAAGATTGGAAGAAGAGAAAATAGTACCGAAACCTATAGAAGGATAAACATCTTACTTCAAACCTTTCTGAGAAGAACAGGCGCTTAAATATTTGCATCTATGATTACAAATGGAATGGCTGGAAAAAGATAACATTACAGGAAAGAAAAGTTACAGGGGACCAAAGCCAATAGCCATATTTGGCCTGAGAAACACAGAATGTTACCAACATTATGATTATTTTACAACACACAACTGCTAATGTTAACATACAATTGAAAAAGAATTGAGAATTCAAAAGTACCAAGCAAGGAAGAATTGTAGTTGGTACCCTTCAAAATGTCATCTCCTTCGGGTATTGTGCAACAAAGCGGGTGGCCCTTGAAAAAGATCCAAGATATGATTCTGCAGTTCATCAACAGTGTACTTGATGTACTTTTCGTCAATGATTCCGGATTTTGTACCGGTGAAGGTCCAGTAAGCTTGGACTACTTTCTGTGAAATTGAAATTCGCAAGTCTTTCTGAAGCTCAGGATCAGGGATGGACCATTTTGTTTGGCTTCTATATACCTCCTCAAAAGCAATATTGAAGCCTCTCAACCTCTCCCTAAGCAATGGTTTCGATTTGTTTCCATCGTCCCTAAGTAGAGAAAGGACCGGACTCCAAGTCACTCTCTCGTAACTTGTTTCATGCTGCTGAAATTTCAAGGTGTATTCCTTTATCCACTCAATTCCGTAGAATTCCTCAAGTTTGGATCCCCTAACCTTTCGGACCATATAATGGATGTTGTTCATCATGAAAATGTGCTTCAAAGAGGCATCCCTATATAACCTGGATTTATTATCAACATTGGTTTCCAAATTGGAAGTCAGTAACCGCAGATGGAAAGCCAATGGACAGAAATTCTCCAAAGATATACTTTGACCAGTTAAAACCGTATCCTCCTCACTTTGTACCCTAAGAAGCATATTTAGGGTTTCAGAATACTCAACAACTGTGTAGATGTAATTCATGACATATCTGGTGAGGTGGTGGACCCCACCTGCAGGAAAAGGAGTTGTTGATGGGTACGAAGCAACTACATGTTCAAATTCCAAAAATGTTGCCTTCGCAGTACCACCCAATCTTATCAGAAGCTGGTGGAACTCGGTCCTAAGGAATGAACTGGCATCTTCTGAGAACAGAGAATCTATATCAAGGATGAGATTCGATAGGACCTCATACATGTTGAGTAAACTAAATAGCTTGTCAGGCTCCCGGGGACCAATTACCACGGCCACACCAAAATTCAAGAGGCACAACATTGAATCCTTACAAGCCTCAATGAAACAAGTTTTGTAAGTAGATCCAAATTCTCCCAACACTTGGTCAAAAAGGCATTTCTCACTCGCCAAAACTCTAATGATAAACTTAATCGCCCTGATCCATTTCTTGATCTTGCAGCACAACCGTTTCGATTCCATTTTCAATGAATCCTCAATGCTCACTTTGTCAACACCAAGATCAACAAAATACCCATCCAACACATCTTTCCAGAAGTTAACAAAAGCGTGGCAAAATTCCTGATCGTAATGTGAAGCAAACATGACATTTGCAATTGACTTGATATCAGAAATTACACTAGGACGGACTAAACCGACCATATGATCCTCGTGTTCAGTGCCACGATTATTTCTCCTCGATGTTTCCTCAAATGAATCATCCTCAGTTGAATCTATTGATAGATCACACGAAACATCCTCAGCGCACGAATGGAAAGACACATGTTCAGGCTCAAAGGACTGAATATTCTTAGAAAGAATGTGAATCAGCTCTTCCTCGAGCTGTACCATTGCCATTTGCAAAACACTATTGGCTCGGTCATGCAGTTCTTTTTGTTTTCCTCCACCATTCAAAAGCAAACTTGTCAAACTTTCAACCAACCTTTGGATTTCAAAAACTGCGTGCAGATAATCTGCAGCTTCCTCTGGGCCTGAAGCCCATATTGACCGGCTTGGTTCCCAGCTCATGACCTTTTCCTGAGCAATTTTCAACTGCTCTTCCATCTCTATTGTTGCATCTTCATTTCTCTTGGGCGTTGTGGTCATTGTGGACAAATGGAAGTCAAGATCCGCCACAAGTCGTCTCACCTCAGCAGGCAAATTCTTACTTGCTCCTAATGCCTTCACCATGTGATGAGCAGCAGCAAACACATGCTCTTCACCATCATAGGCTGGACTTTGAGATGCAAAATCCGTCATCACAGATATACCTCACAACCCTTAATATGATTTCACAAAGCACAGCTTTCGCAAATTTGGATATTGGAAAACGAGAAATGGGTTCGACAAAAACCCTCGGATTAAGGACTTGGACCAGAGCGGTTATCCTCCAATCAAAGTCTGAAGATCGACACGGGGTAGTAAGAAAGAGCTGATTTTGAGCAATCTCAAATACTTGCTACGATTTAACATGAAAAGGGAATCAGGGGTACAAAAGGGTATCAACCAGGAGTAAAAATCACACCAACCAATTTAATTTATTGGCTTTTGAACAAGACCCAGCAAAGAAGAAGACTCGAGAGATGCAAAACAAGCAGCGAAAATAGGATTGGAGGTCCCTTGCCAAAAAATTCATCAAATAATCACAATTTTCTAAAAACCTAACAGTTTCTTCATCTTGAATCCTCTCATGTTGTCTGAGACGCACAGATCATTGCATACTAATAGAGAAAACTGAACCCAGACTCAAACCCCAATCCAGTCAATTATGATCTCAATAAAACAAAACCCAATTACTCATATTCAAAACTAGGGCACCAGCAGACAACACAGGGAATTCTAATTCATCGACAAAAAATCGATATTTGTAACATGATACCCACTCACTGAAAATCCAAAGTAACAGTCCAACGAACAAAAAGCAACGAATCAGATTTCTATTGGATCACAAAACCGCGAGACAATTGGTTAAAAACAAGGCACAGAAAAAGATCTAAGCCAAAAGTTGAAACCAGATTACCAGGAACTGATGAACAAACAGGCTTCCGACAGTAATGGAACTGAAGTATTTTGGGTAAGAGCAAAACTATAAATTTTGAAGGGAGCAAGAGTTTTACGCGTGTTTGTTGGCCGTGAAGAGTCCAAGATAGGAGGGCAATAGGGCACAGAGAGAGAGAGAGAGAGAGATGATGTGGAGATGAGAGATTGAATAATTGGAAATGTTGGAGAGAAAATGAGGTAGAAGTTTCGCGGGGTTGGCAAAGAGCTTTTCCTCTGCTATTTCTCTACGGTGAAATCCTTCTCTCTCTCTCTCTATCTCTTGCTCATCGTAATTTTGACTTTTTGTTGACGACTCTTCATGTATTCGTTTCGGTAAGAGGCTTACTCCATGGGAGTTTGGGGCTGTGGCATTGAGCCGGTATAACTGCATTATTATGTTTTCCCTTTGTTTTTAATTCAAGTTATTATAAATTCTTATCGGTTATATAAGCTTGTCGTATATCATTATCACCTTTTTTTTATCTGGAGTATGAATTATTAATTTGTTTTGATAGAAAAAATAGCGGTTAAAAAATTTGTTAAAGAAGAAAATAATTTACACAAGATAAATATTTTTAAATTATTTTTGTCTTTCTAAATTCTAAATTATTTAGTATTTTTTTATTAAAATATTTCGACGAGATGAACTAATAATTCAAAAATTTTTGAAGCAAAACCAAAAAGTACAAAATCTTCTAAATAAAGATCATAAAAAAAAGTTTTGCCAAATCAAGTTTGAGTAGGCTATGAAGTAAATTGAGGATATTGTTGGAAATACAATTAATTTAGTATGGTTCTTCCATCTTTACGGTTAAAATTCGTTTTTCAACTTCCAAGTTAGTTAGATTAGGTCATGATGTTAGATATTAGACTGTTGGATACCTGTAGTTTAAAAGATCAACCATGGTGGATAAAATCAAAATTAGAACCCTGCAACGTCTGGTACAAAGGTCGGATGGTAGCCCAGTTGCCACCCCATACGACTAGTAGACCGGCCAGATCGACCACTTGTTGTACCGGCCGACCAACAATCTGGTAAGAACATATTTGGGTCAGCTACTTCTAGGTATTATTGAAGGGGGCAAATAAAGATGTCAATTTCATCCGATCCGATTTGATCTATTCCGTTTGCATTGGATGTTTGTAAAAAAAATTTTGAGATCGGGTTGGATTTGGAAAATAAAATGGAAAACGAATCGGAGGTGGGTTCGAATATTTCCGCTCTGTTTCTTGATCCGTTCTAATATAATTATTAAATAGATTTTGTTTTGCTTTTTAACCTCTTTGTAGTTATAAGTATTTACAATTTTACGTTAGGAGGCCGATCGGATGGAAAATTATTTTGAGGGGATAAAATAAAAGGAAGTATTATTTTTAAACGGATGACCTACATTAATTAATGTTTATAGAATATGATAAAAAAATATATAGTGTAACGACCCGAAAATTTAAATAATTTTTTTAAAATTTTTACTTAAAATAAAAAATTATTTAAATAATTTATAATTAATTAATTAAAATTTACTACTTAATTAATATTAATATAAAAAAAATCTCTCAAGTTTAAA
>JABCMJ010016200.1:0-12950 GCA_014822125.1 Arbutus unedo
GTTTTGTATTTTCGTGCTACTCTCCAGTTGCAATTTGTTTTTTCATTTTTGAAATTATGGTGCTGTTTGGTTTCCAGGTTGCTCAATATAAAGAGCTAGCTTGTAGTCTGTCTTCCTGCATGTAAATCCCTTAAGCAAAACGTTGTATTTTATTTAACTTCATTATGAAGTGAATCTCCTGTATGAAATTGACTGTTAAGCTCTTCACTTTTTCCCAAGTACTTGAGGCGGACACTGTTTTCTAAATAATTCGTACTCAATAAAATGGCTGGAAGTGGATTCGGCAAAAGGAAATCTACTTGAAAGGATGACTCTTGTTGTCGAGTATTACTTCCTCCCTCTATTCATGCCTTTTGTCTAGAAATGGTTCCGGTAAGCTCAAGTTTTTAGAAATATCAGGTTTGTATCGAGAGTTCACAGAACACATTTGAAGGAAAAATGCATCAGTATACCAACCAAAGAGCATGAAATAAGGGTACACATCATTGGATGTGTCTCTTTCTACTTGTGCTTTTATTCTTGACTCATGCAAGCTGTGCATTATCATCAATACTTTTCTTATTGATCACTCATTATCATCGATAATGTATGGATCAACTAATGTGTTAATCACTCAGCATTTAAATTGTAGCAAGCCCTGTCAAGGCTGTATAAAGTTTATTCATATACCAGTTTCATGCTTTTATATGGTGATTGAACTTGTCAAAACATGCTTCAGGATACATTTCAGTGGAATGGAATCACCAGCAAGAAAAAGGGTCAAAAATGGGGTAAAGAAAAACTTTCATACCGGCGAAATGACTATAAGGAGCCCAACAAAGAACATTCAGAGATGATGACTATTGAAGAAGTGAAACCGGCAAATGACTCCATTGACTTCGATAAGCTTGCACCATTTACAGGCTCGCCAAAGGTAGATTTATGTTGTTATTTATGAACTATGAATAGACGTACCTGTGTACGTGTGCATATTCTCAGTGCATGGGTCTTTGTATTTCTTCTCTTAGTTGATATTAGTGGGTTTCATTTGTCACTTTAAGATTACAACCGTTATAGAAGTTTTGCTTGACAATCTTATGAACATTCACTACTGCCAGTGATTCTCCTGCATTCACTGTTCTATGCAGTTGATATGTATCCATTGTTTTGCAGGAAGGTGATGTGATTGCATATCGTCTACTGGAGTTGTCATCTACCTGGACCCCGGAGCTTTCCTCTTTCCGAGTATATCTTTGATTCCATTTGGTGACTCTGCAACTCATGTCAGGGCAAACAGAGTGTGTTTTAACATTCTGTTTTTGCTTTAGGTTGGGAAAACGTCTTGGTATGATCCTGAATCAGGAAAAGTTCTACTAACACCGGTTCCAGAACATCCAATTATATTTGAAAAGCTGGATGAAGATGCATGTTCAGAGCAACCAGATAACTCTCTTTACAGGGAGGATGGATCTCTAGAGGTACTCAAGCTTTAGATGTTTTTTAATTCTCCCTTTCTTATTTTTTACCACAAGCAATGGCAGAGGATGTAAAAAGATCAGTGGACACAGTAAAAGGGCACGTGACCCCACTGCAATTTTGAAAATTATACACGTACCTTATGTTATATCCCAGTTTCGCTGTTGCCCCCATAAAGTTGCACCAGACTCCTGACTATCTAAGTTTGAAACAACACATCACATGTTTATTTATTCTCTCCTCTCTCTCGAATTTTTATGAAACTTTTCTCTACTGCTATTCGCGGTTTTAGATGCTTAATGTAAACTTAGTATCTTGATATGTTTGATTTATGTGCTGAATATATGGGAACTTAGGTGTTCTTCATCATCCCTTTAGTTCTTTCGTTGTTAAATAAATTAGACCCTCTCATGTATGTTGATTGCTGGGAAAGTCAGGGCTCTCAGTGTGTTTATTTAGAATAAAGTCACGGATTTTTGATAATCGGATTACTTTTTTGTTTAGATGATAGGGCTTTGATTAGTTTATTTGTGTTATAAAAATTATGATGTTTGAAAACAGCTTTGGAAAAAGAATTCAAAGTTTGGAATTAGGATTAATAGGTGCCCCCACTATCTTTAATTCTTATTGATTGTTAGGATTAATAGGTGACCACTTCCGTTACTTTCTGCATCAGCCATTGTAAAAGATGACAAGTTTTTACCTTGCACGTCATGATTGTGATGAATACATGAAATTGTGTTTCTTCTGCAGATTGAATTCTTGTCACTTGTTGATGTCCGAATTGTCAAGCTTGGCAAATCAAATTTTGCAGAGGCAGTAACAAGTAGTGTTAATAATGGTTCCACGGGAAATGAAGTTGGCCCGTCAACTGTGGTGCCAACTCATAAACATAAACAAACACTTGCTCCCTCCCCAGGTACTTATCATTGTTAACTATGATCATTTATGTGGGTTTTATCGAGTGCAATGTCTTGAAGCTATGGTTGTTCTTTCTCGGATTCTTGACTCTGCAGGAAAAGAAGGAAACGCGTGGGATGAAATCAGCCAAGCTCTAAGCGCAAAGAAGGAACAGCTGATACGGGAGAATGGTTGGAATAAAGAGGGTTCAGGCAAGAGCTCATGGTCATATAGAGCCTTGAGAAGCAGTGCCCTTGGCCCAGCAATGGCTATTCTAAGAGCAAGGAATGATATCTAGAATGAGTCATAACTTTGTTCAGGTGGATGAATATGCCATATACTTTTTTGAGAAAGGAAAGAAACTCCCTACCCATTTAGCTCCGCGGAAACTAAGAAGCTTTTGAGCTGAGCTTTTGAATGGGGGCTGGAACTAGAATTTACTTCTTGGTTACCCTGCTTTCCATGGTGAAAGGAATAGCATTTTGTGTAAAAGCTGTTGATTAAATATGTAGTTATTTACTGGGTTTCACCAATAGTAGCATCTGGAATCTCTATTTCAATATTTTTTTATATAATGTGTCCGGGTTAGGTGATTCAGTTAAGCTGATGGAGGTGCTGGCGAGTACAATGCAATTCACAAGGCGGTATGGTGGGACATAAGTTTGGTACGTCTCTTGAGCGTACTTGCTCTGTGGTTTTGTGGTCTCAATGAGGTTGTGCCAATTGTGTGTATTAGGTTGCTGGCCAACTCCAAAGCTTTTCTTCTTCTGTTATACCTTCTTGAATTTTTTGGAAGCCTTTTTTTGGTTTGATCTCCTCTTCAACTTCTTCCTTTTAGGATCTAGGTAGAAAACGAGCTTCTTATAAACAACAACATCCGAGTCTTTGAATGGGCTTCATTTAAAAATGCCCTTCTTTTAGCACGGGTGTTATGAGATGTTATTTCAGAAGAGAATAGGCAAAGGTGCATCCGAAACCACATTTGAGGAGATGACCTAATTTCTATTCTATCTTAAAGGGCGTAACCAATAGAAAGCTCTCACTCATGCACTTGATATTGTTCTCCGATGATGTTTCCTGAATGAAAGGGGCCATCGTTCTTTTTTTTTTTCTCTTCGAACGTTCCGATCAGGACAAGCGGATTGGTTCATTTCTTTCTATCTATACAATTCATCCCTCTTTCCATTAAAGCAGGGGAGATTCCTTCCCTACTATTCTGGCCTATTATTGATATGGATTTAATTTCTTTTGGGGCTTTCGGGCCAAGTACAAGTTTGTCCAAACAATCCTTCAAAGTTGAGGATCATTGTTCTTCCAAGTCCATAGACCGACAAATTTCAAGTCAATTAAATGTCTGAATAATCGAGTCAGCACATCTAGTCCAAGTAATGTTTGGTAGGTTTAATTATCTGCTTATTTTGTGTCTGCATTAAGATGCAAAATAAACAAATTCAGAGGCAAAATAAGTACGGGTTTCACGTGGGTCCTTAGCATAATTTTTCGTTTTTTCGCTGTGCATTTTTTACTGTTGATCAAAATTCCCTAGTATTTGTTTCCAAATAAGTTAAAAAAAAACATAACAGCTCTTGTAGATGAGACGTCAACCTTTAATCTCTATCTGAACTTCCAGCTAGTAGTCAGCAATAATCTGCCCATGGGTCAAGAATTTAGGTTGGGGAATATCAGAGTGTATACAAATCTAATCCCATACTTTAAAAGAGCAAAAAAAAAAAAATATATATATATATATGTGTGTGTGTGTGTGTGTGTGTGTGTGTGTGTATAAAATGCAACTTTCCTACCAATTTGAAACCCTGCAAGAAGAAGAAAGAAAATTGATGCTAAGTTTCCTTTAAACAGTCCTACTGATAATAGTGAAAAATGCAAAGATTTTCCTTAGAAGTGGTATTTCATGCTCTTAATTTGCACTAAAAAGCAACACGTTCGGTGTTGGATTTAGCAAAAGCTAGATCAACAATAAGGTTTGCCAGATTTAACAACAAGGTTAAAAGAAAAATTGATTGCAGTGTGCATTATTCATCTGAATGTAGTTATTCACTAATAAATTCCTATATGCATATAGAAGGCTAGTCTTCTGTACAATGCTTTGCTGTAAATCCTCTGCATACATCACACAAGCAGACAGAGAGCAGAACCACTTCTGCTGCTTGGGATGCCAATTTGTCTGAGAAAAGCTGCAACAGATCATTGCCTTTAACCCGTGAGGCTGGATGGTTCTGGAGGGTTTGAATTTGGTAACATCTTTCTTTCCCCTCGGTTTGTCGCCTCAGTCCTACGTCTTGTAAAATGAGAAACAATTGAGATGCTTTAGGAGCTGCTCCGGCTCCTCACCTTCTCTCACGACCTGCACATTCCATCCAAAATTAGGCCGAGAATTTAGTCGATTGCATACAACAAGAATGACCGGAAGAAAAAAACCACAAATTTTCCAATGAATTTCAACAAGATGATGGAACACAGCGCACAATGTTTTGGATATATAGCAGTGTGATTGAAGAAGGAAATAAATGTAATTTTAACTTGCATGTAACAATAATCTAAAAAGGAAAGCATTTTCCCATGACTAGTCTCGACTCAAGTTTGAGCTCGGGACCTGGCTTAGTCACAAAGGAGAGGAGGCTTCAACTAGTTTTCAGAATTTCTTTGGATGGAAGGCATAGATCGTGACAAGAAGTTCCGGGATAATTACAATCATGAATCCCCCACGAAATTTCCAAAAGATATTCATTCTTGCACCTAATTCTCAACCAAGTGAGCTATAATTTTATACTGTCTAGGTTTAAGCAGTGGACAAGACAGAGTCTGAAGCATAAGTTGGATATTCAACAAATATAAAACCTTCATGGTCGAATGTAGCTTGAACTCCCAAGCGCAGATCCTTTAGCGAGTCAAAGTTAGTTTAACAACTCAGGACTGCATAACTTGATTCATATTTCACGACAAATAACCATGCTTCACTATTAATATCGTCGCACTAAAACTGCAAAATCGTGCCCCCATTTCAGGCTACGGCTATTCCATCATTTTATATGTAAAAAGCCTTATATGACAAGCAAAAATCTAAAAAAAAAAAACCCAAATCCTGCTCAAGTGTTTCACACATAATGCTATTGTTTGTAGATGCCATAATTTTTCTCAATTATAAGAGTGGTTGTAGCACTAAATGATTCATGAATTGATGAGCTAAGGGTGAAAGCTCTCTGATCAAAACCCTACTTTGTATCAATTAATGCTTTAACTTAAGGCTGCCAACTTGTGTTTTCTGATGCATATAAGGCGTTGCTTTGAAATGCAGAAGAGCTAGTATGCAGAAAGAGAGCAATCCTTGTTCCTTTGTTTAGTTGGACAAGGGGAAGGACAATTTTGTCCCTCCACCCACTTTGGATTCATAGATTGTAAAGTTTGATTTGATACATGTCAAATGGGTTTTAGTAACAGTATTGCCAACCTTGACTGACTCTCAGACCTAATGCTGTTAGTAGCGTACTTCAGCTGATATCATGGTGTAACAGAGGAATTTTGGTTGGAAAGTCTGGTAGGAGTTTGTTTTGCTCCTATGTTGCATGTATTAGTGGCCCTTCCCTTACTTCGGCGCCTTTGGTCCTGTGGTCTATTACCCATTTGGTTTTTCTACGGTAGAAACTGCAAGGCTCCAATTGTTGGATCGAATAATTACAAGCAATTGTCATAGTGTAGTTGAATATCTCTATAAGATCTATACAAACAAATCAACATCTTTACTAACGAATCAGCGCTGTTTTTCAAACAGCATTTTCAGAGCGAGTGTTTCTGTGCATTAATAAGCAAACAAGAAGCTCATGTTCGTAAGCCACTACTTACTGAGATAACAATGCCAATTATAAACGAAGCTTTAGCTTACATTTTCCATTAGAACATGTTTAGGGAAAACGTCAAAGAAGCTACGTGGTCTAGTAGGCAAATTTATTTGAGAAAGATCTTATAAGTTAACCTTATATATTGTATCTATAAGCCAAAACATTTGTCCAGGGGCTGATATCAAGATAGTATATATGAAGTCACTTTCACAACAACAAAGATCCTTGAAGATAACTCCTGCAATATTTTCATAATCTTTAAAACCAGAAGTCAAGAAATCAATATTGACATGTGTTAAGCCATACTAAGCAACGGGACACAAAGACTGTTGAAAAAAAAAAAAAAAAACAAGCAGTATACCTGCACGAAGGAATTCTGTGGCAAACCCATCCGTTTAAGAAAGTTGCAGCCAACTGTCTCCCATTGGGTATGACTACTTTCTCTTCCCTCAGAAGTAGTGGTCAGTTGATTCTGCCCTTCTCCACTCGAAAATTGACGCCCCAGCCATATGTATAAAACATCACCGGAGCTTCCATCTGACACGAATGTTATATACACAGATGTAGAATCTAAGATTTGAAAGAGATGCATCTCTACTTTATCCATAGTAGGCCACTGATAAAGAACCAAGTTGGTTACTTTCGTTTCTGTAACACAACTTTTTGTATCACTTGATGGAAGATCAAATGCATCAGATTCTCCAGTATTCTTAGTATGAAAAATTAAATTACTCTCAGAATCTAGCATTTCAGCATCAGAAAAGCCTTCTTTCTCACTCTCATTGCACTCAACATCCCTCATCACGCTATCAACTGATTCCAGTAGAGAAAATGAATATGATCTTGTTAGCTGATGTGGAACTTGAGATGTCTCATCAACTGAAGGTAACATCATGCGTGGCGGAGGATTACTCCCTCTTCTCTCAGCAATAGAGAGAGTTGATCCCTTGCATGGAAAACAAGCATTTGATTCCCTCGGCAAAGCATGATTACCACAAGAAGCCTTTTCCAAAGAATGGGAAGTTCCTTTGCAAAGTAAACAAACATTCTCCGCCAGAGAAGCGTCATTAGCAAGATAAAGATTTGGAGATTCTAACCCAGAAGGTGAAGACTGAGATGATATATATGACAAGTCAGACCAGTTAGAAGAAGAGGGTGAGAATGTAAATGAACTGGAGAAATCAGTCGTTGAAGGGGAGAGTGAAGGGGATTTGGGACCGAACTTTGGGCTATGTTCAAGGAAAGAAGAAAAAGAATAACTACAGCTAGGCGTTGGTGATGATGAAGGACTGGTGAGAGGATCAGAGTCTTCCACATCTTTACAGTAAACCTCTCTACGATTTGGGCTTCCAGTAGGAGAACAAAAGAAGACATCCGGTGAACCAGATTTACAGCTCGAAGGCAACGGAGAATCAGGGTAGTCTGATACATGACTTGATGTAGAGGTGTCACGGGTTAATTTAGATGCCTTGATTAGTTCTTTCAAATTCCCTCTAGCAAAGTTCTTTCTCACTATGCCCCAACCATTTTCTCTAGCCGGAAGACAAGTCTCGGATCTAGTTCCAGACAATGGAAAAGGTGGAACAACCCCACCGGAAAGCGCCTTATGGAACATTTCAAAATCCATATCATAAAGATCAACCTTCCTTTTTCCATCAAACGGACAACCATCGGCTGAGATTTCTTGGTTCACAAGAGACTCCCAAAATTCAGATGGTTCTTCACCTTCTCTAATGGTCACAACTGGTCCCTGTGCCATTTCATATTTAATTACCTGAAAAGCAGCTGCCCTTGCAACATCCGACATCACTGAGGCACAATACTTCCCAATCCACACATATACGGCTGAAGGAACATGAACAATGAACGCTCCCCTAGAATCAAGGCCCTCTACACCCGTCTGGCTCAACATTTTTGGCACAAGATGAAGGGGATCATATGCAGAGTGAGGTGCCATCCGATACATCCGTAGCACCGAATTTGGGCTAGCCAGAAAGGCCAGTGTCCTATTCTGACATAGCAAGAGCTGGCAAGCAAAACCCATGTTGGGATTCGTCACCCCACGTGCCGCCTTCACATATTGGAAAGCATCTTCAAATGTCTGCTTCTTCCTCCACATGAGGTACGCAATGACCAAAGTGTTTGATCGCGATACCCCTTGGCAACAATGGACGAGAACTCGACCATTTTGCTTTTGAACATCTTCAAAGTAATCAAAAACATCGTACAGTATACTCGTAATATCCTCAGACGGGCTATCATGCAGCCAAAGCGTCTTATAGACTAGTTCATTCTTAAAATATTCAGGACAAACGAAACCAACGCAATTCAACACATGGGTAATTCCATTCTCGCGAAGAATTTCCCTGTTCTTTGCGACCGCATCACTCCCTAAATATATATGATCTGTGATTCTCGAACACTCCTTGTCGAAGAAGGCAAGTTTGTCTTTCTTGAATTCAAATTCTCTTTCGGGTTGTTCTGAGTCCGGGTTCTGAGCTTCTGCAATTGATCCTCTTGCCCCGGGGGTTGGGGCTTGAGGCCAAATACCAAGATCATCGGAGCCTGCCCTTGGCCATTCTTCAAAGCTCCGACGGGAAATTGAAAGGGGCTGTAGTGGTGGAAGACACAACCTTGACTTAGTGTTTGATTTAGGCCGCGGGCTTGGGGTTCTAGGTGACCTGTCAGTCCATGAAACTGACCGTAAATACAATTTCCGACTAGCACCACCACCATCTCCGGCGGATGGCTGGTCGTTATCTTGTTCTTGCCCTAACATCTCCCAACCTTTGTTAAATTCTACAAATACAAAGAAAGCTAATTGGGGATACTTCTAGGAAAGGGCATAGAAACACTCTAAATTAGGATTTTGAAAATAAATCTCTCTCTCTGTGTATCTAGGGAGAGGAGGAGGAGAAATCAAACACAAATACGACCAAGTAAAACCTATGCAGAGCTGTCGTGGGGCAGAAACAGCCAAAAAGAGAACCACAAAAGGGTAAAGTGCATAGAAAAAGAGAGGGCAGGTTTGTTGAACAAACTTACTTGAAGATGTTAGACTGGTCTTTGGGTATTTGCAGCGGAAATTTGAAAACCTAGAAGATGGGAATCAGGAATAGCGAATTTTTCAAACAACCCATTCAAAGATTCTGGAGAGAGAGAGAGAGAGAGAGAGAGAGAGCTAGAGGGTAGTTGGGTTGGGCAGTTTTGGACCGAAACAGAATCAGTCAAACTGCCACGTCATCGTGTTTGCCCTTAAAGCACGCACGTCAAGTCTTGTGATGTCATTAAAAATTCTTGTTGAAATTAAAGTTGGAACCAGATGCTCTCATGATAAAATTGAATCCTTTCCAGTTTTATTATGTTAGATCTCATTCCCAATCTAATTTGATGATCGAAATCGTTCACATTGTAAAGCTTGTTATGAAGTTCGAAAACTAGAAAATTGTTCAACAAGCGATTGATACGTATTATCATAAATAAATTTCAAACCAACATCTCTCTCAATTTTTTTTTCAAAAATCGTGTTAATTGAATACCTTCAACATGATTTACGTTGAGGATGATTTACGGTGCGGGTGATTTTCTATAATTGAGAGTGAGAAACATATTTATTGATAACATCTATTAATATTCAACCGAGTAATTATTTAATGATGTGAGAAGATTATGTCGGAATCCAAATAATTTATTTAGCAATAAATTTTGCAAGCAAACATCATTAATCACATTTTCTTAATTATTGAAAGATAACGAATAGTTCACTCAGTTTATATTATGGAATTTTATTAATTGAAAGTTTAACGTAAGCAAAATCAAATAATACTTTAAAAGTATCTCATCATATTTCTAATCAAACATAAACAAAAAGAATGACAATTAAGTTATTATCCAAATCCGTATTCACCGTACACACCAAGCATCCACATGTTCGGCCTTAACTTGAACTCACTTTTATGATCGAAATCATTAATTTGATAGCCTCTATCCCTCGACAGTATTGTCAAAAAAAAAAAAAAATTACCTTGATTAATGGATGTGAACAACGTTAGCGTAATTCTCAATAATTCTGAGGGTAGCTCGTAAAACAATTAAACAATGGGGGATTGGTGGACAAAGGCATAGTTGGTTTATGGGAGTTTGTAAATTTCAAGCCTTAATTACACAACCACCCATCAACTATGATATAACATAGCTTTACCCCTTAATTTTCAAAGTGCACCTCTAAATCTCCTAAATTGTTAAAAATCAAGTCTTTCAAGAACCCTTTCTAACATAATATACAAAATAAAAGTTTCAACCTTGCTTTGTATCAAAGATAAAATCTTTTTAAAATTGAGTTATCAGTTGTAGGAATTTTTTATTTTATTATAAAATTGACAGGAGTAAGTGTTTGCACAATCCTCACTTTTAGATGAATACAACTTCTCAATTGATTGTAAAAATGATTGGAGTGAGTGTTTACACTATTAAGTCACTGATTAATAGAATTAATCATGTTTAATGGCTGTGAAATGGATTTTCCAAAATGAATATAAATTGGCTCTTTGTATGATCTTCAGTACATAAAAAAAATAGTGCAACACAATATTCCAGTACTCGAGCAACCATTTGCATCATACTTTTTCAGAGAAGGAGACGTACTGCTACAGTACTATTCGTCGGAACAAATTATCAAGTATTGCAATCTTGTTCATCAGTTGCTGTATCCAGGGAGATAGACACCAATAGAACCTCAAGCACAATCTGGTGAGGCAGATTCTATCTTAATGACATTGTGTGAAATACAAGTCCCGACTATAAATCCAAAGATCGTAGTTCTTCATTTCAGTATCTATTTATTTTTCCCATGTGATTCATTTTTCAAGTATTTAACAGTTTTATATTTTTCTTCTCGGTTATTACTTTTATTATAATTCTGTTCATGTACTGAATATCTCAAATTATTTATTCAATTCCCGTACTATTACTAACAGTATATACTTGCATACGTAATTATTTTAGATTTTCTTTCCTCTTTAGCCAAGAAGATGAGTATGTTATATGCTAATGAGAGTTAATGAGTTAATTTTATTTGGCGCGTGCAAGTCACGTGACAAATTTTATTAGCATTTCCAATAGCCAACCAAATCAAAGGGATGAATATGGTACTATACCATACTTTAAGGGGTCTGCATACTTCTTTTAAAGTTTAGGAGGATAAATTCATAAATAATCCTATTCTTTTGTTTGACTAAATTGGCACTGATCTTGTTGTTTTGGGTTGAAAATTTCAACTCAAATACTCGTAGACCATAGTTGAATTTTGGCTATGAGTTGGACAGCTCAGTCACGAAACAACAAAATTGCAGCTTGAAAGTTTCAAATTGAGACTCAAATTAAAATAAATAAATAAATAAATCAGATGCAGTCCTTTTCATGAGACAACTGTATCTAATAGTTGCACCCATTTTATTTCCACTATTAGCATACCAAATTTCAAACAGACACAATGATCAAGTGGGTTCACACACTTGCATGCACATTCAACACATTACTGCCATGTTGCCAACTAGTTCGAAAATCGTGTAGTTATCATGTATGTATTGGGTTTGCGAAACTTAGTTTGGGTTTTGTTTCTCACTTCGCTAATTATGACTGAATTTAGTGTTAATGACGGGAGCTTGATAAAATCTCCCTTGAGACTTAAACATACATATTACGGTTGATGTAAAAATCCTATGATGTATTATGTACTATACGCATGCAATTGATGTAATTTGTCATATCCTCTTCATTTGAGACTTAAACATGTATTACGACTGATGTAAAAATCCTATGATGTATTATGTACCATACGTAGTCGATGTAATTTGTCATATCCTCTTCATTTGATACATAGTAAAAACAAATATGAGTCATGCATGTACCCAATTGTTCAATTTGAAGAACATGTAAAAAAATCTGTGTTGTGCTTTCTTTGTGTTTGGCTTATCTTTGTTGTGTTTGGGCTCATTTGATCGTAATTTCTTATCTATCGTGAACCGTTTAGTTAGTCTAATTTTGTTTGTACTTCAAAATATATCAAGTAAAACCATTTGATTACACATCAAATGCTTTTTTTGTTTGTGTTTTTCTTTTCTTAATATTACGAAATGATATGCTTTCCTTAGTTATTGTTTACTTACTTGTTTTGAAGACATCTCTCGAACAAATTTATTGGTATATTTTTCATTTTTCAGCAATAAACAAAGTGTTCTTTACAAATTGTCATATTAAAAATATCGGAAATGAGTCTTAGAGGGTTCGTAACCCATATTCATATCTAATTTGGCCAATCAAACAAACCATACAAGAATGTTGTAACGGAAATAACATTACAATCTACAATCGTTGGTTTTTACCATCCCGATTGATTCCTCGACAAGGGTAGTTACGCTCTTCTTGTCGAACTCATTCAAAATGAATGATCACCATTGTCCAGTATTGTTGAGAGATTAGTTCATCCAAAATGAATGACACAGTTCATCCCCATGTCTTGTAAAATTAAAGCAATGATAGAATTGGTCTCCCGATGAGTACTTAGTCGATATTAGGTTGAGAATAATTTGATCAAAGTCGATTAGATATCTCCGTTATCAAAAGAATGAATGACACAGTTCATTCCCATGTCTTGTAAAATCAAAGCAACAGTTATATATATATATATATATATATATATATATATATATATATATATATATATATATATATATATAT
>JABCMJ010016203.1:0-16003 GCA_014822125.1 Arbutus unedo
TCACATCAATGTGGAACAACCCTTTAAAAATAATACACCCTCTTATCTTATCCTCTCTTAATAACTTATCCACTTAAAAATAATCTCTCATCCAATTGGCCCCTTATCTCAATCCTCCCTTTGTCGTTCTCTCTTTCTTTCCTCCACTCTAGATCTAAGGAATCTCGTTCTCGCACGGATGTGTTCTTTGGCCTGCTTCCAATGTGTTCATTGTTTCTTTTTTGTTTGTTACTCTGTCTAATTCCCTTTACCCATGTCACTCAATCCCACCATTAAAAAGCCACCACTCATTTAAATTTCTCAATCCCCCATTCACAAAATCCGCCCCAATGGTTTCAATCAAAAAGGGAAAAGAAGACCTTTTTAGATTTTGAGTTTTTGATTTTTTTAAAATAAAACAACGTCATTTTAAGAGTGTTGTGCAATGTATTATGCGTGTAGCATTTTTTGTAAAAGAAAATCAAAAAATCGAAATCTCATACATATAAGTATAGATAGGATGTGAGAGGGTGTAACTCAAAGAATGTGTATGTAGACTTATTATTTTTTTAATGGCAAAATTTTGAAGGTACCCCGCAAAGTGGCATAGCCAACATATTCGAACAAGTGCAACAACCATTGGTTGTTTTTTCTATTCAACAATGTATAATTTTAATTTAACTAGATATTATTTCTTTCAAAATTTCATCAACATTCTCTATTTATCTATTTCCTCTTAGATATTATTTCTTTCAAAATTCCATCAACATTCCATGTACACAAGGGCAGAAGCCATGCGTGTCTTGGGGTGGGCTGTAGCCCAGGGTGATCCAAAAAATTTATTATTTTAGGTATGTAAAATTTTAGTATAATTTATTTTAGCCCCCTTATTATTTAAAATTCAATTCAATTTTAACTCGGTTCATTTTTAACTCAGGATTGATTAAATTCTTAATTCCACGGGCATATACATTAAAATATCAATAAAATATATGGAACTTTACTTGTTTTTTACTTACATATATTAATAAAATATTATATTGCTCATAAACAATAACTTGGCAAATAACGCGAGCAACTGTAGGAAAGATTATTGTGACTAGCCTCTACGGAGGCCGTTAGGAGCCTCCTTTCTCCCTATAGTTATCCAAAATAATTAGAAAACTCAATTTGACCATACTGCTGCACATGCTCTTAGTTAGCTAAGCCAGTGCTGCCTTGTTTTGTTCACTCACTAATTGCAGGATATGGACAGATTTTGCCACAAAAAGCAGCCTTATAACTGCACTAGTAGACACTGCTTATCTTGGGCTGTTATTTTTGTCTACTATTTTTGTCAACTATTTTATTATCTATGAAGCTCTTTCCTTTGCCCTAAAAAAAAAAAACCAATCACCTAATTTTACCAAACAAAATAACCAAAAGAAAAAGTCTAAAAACTCTACATACATTTAACGATTTTGAATACATTTGTATTTTTAGCATTACTTTAATAAAAAATAAGTACAATTTAAGATGCAAAACCGCTATATAACTTATTACTAATAAAATATTAGCACAGTAAATGCATCAGTTTAAACTGTCACGAGCACATAAAGATGCTAACATGTGCACAGTGCTCCCCTTTCCCCTCCCAATTCGGCCAGATTAAATTCTTGGGTTATTGTTTTACCATTATTTTAATTTTTTTTGCTTTTGTTATTTTAATATTTAATATTTAATATTTATTTTGGCGAGAAAAAATAAAAAAATAAAAAAATAAAAAATTATAATAAAAAATTTAAAAAATAAATACGAAAGATAACTCAAAACAAACATATTAAAAGTAATTGTTGGGTTATTGTTTTACCATTCTTTTGCTTTTGTGACTCATAATTTATTTTTTATTTTGTTAAAATCTCTTGTTGAGATAAATTAATAATTTATTTAAATTTAACACAAAATAAAAAAATATAAAAAAAAATTTAAGAAAAACAAATAAATAATTTCAAAAAAGGATCATGTCAAATTCAGCGGACACCCTCCGCTATATTACCATCGTTTGTCTGCCTCCCATAAACAATTATCTTTCTCCACAATTTTCCTTCTCTCCCCAAAAGTTTCCCTGTTTTTGCAGAAAAACGGGAAGCATGACTGGTGCACCAGTAGCTGCCGATTGTCGCACCCTGATCGTGGGTTCAACCGGGTTCATCGGCCGGTTCGTGGCGGACGCCTGCCTGGACTCCGCCCGCTCCACTTTCCTCCTCGTACGGCCCGGCCCCGCTTCCAAGGCCCACGCCATCGCCTCCCTCAAAGACAAAGGCGCCATAGTCATACCAGTATATAGTCTCTCTCTCTCTCTCTCCATATATATGCATACACACACACACACATATATATACACACACACATATATACCAGTTTCATACCCCCGAAGCAAGAATAAAGAGGGTATTTTGAAATTTTTTTTTTTGTCTTTGCCTTTCACCCCACAAACCATATAGAAATTATGTGATTATTGTTCAGAGTTAAGGTGGAGGTGGTATCACATAAGGTGAACTTTACCCTTACTAATTATTGTGTTCCTCTTGCAACTTTGAATCTGAAACCAAAGGAATAACTTTTTGCTGTTAACTCCTTCTAATTATTGTTTTTTTGTGTGGTGTGTTTAATTTTTTTTTTTTATAGTCGAGGTATTTGGCCGGCTTAAGGAGGACTCATTGGCATTAGTCATTAGGGATTAATTTTACCGTTCATTTGCAGGCGCTGTAATTAAAATTAAGACATTTTGTTCTATACGGACTAGCCCTGAAAAAACTAATAGCATCTGGAAAGTTTTAAACTTGAGAGCTATAAGAAAACATATCTCTAAGTCTCTATCCGGCTAACCCCTTAGAATTGTGTGTGTTTAATTTGCATACATAATATTGAACACCATTAAAAGTGATAATATTGGAAACCCTACGAGGTTGATCGATGGGCCAAGTCTTCAAATTTATAAAGAATTTATTCTCATAAATTTTTAGATTCAGAACTTTTTAAGTATTAACAATTCTTATAAGTAATTCATACGATTTTATTTTGACGTTAATCGGATTATCCGCTAATGAATGATGAAATTAATATTTAAAAGATTAATTGAGATATGTGTAAATTGATCTGAATATTCTCAATTATAAAAAGACAAGTGATCATATTTGGAGTGGAATCTATATGAACTTGCACTCAAAAGGATAAAAAAAAAATATAGTTTCTCACTGGGGTTCATATTTGATCATGTCCTTACACGGTAGGGCCCACAGGGTTATTTACAAACATAAAAATACATAAAAATTAAAATTATGAAAAGAATACGATAGATATAGTAACAGGAGAAATATAAATATAATAGAAAGAGAGACAAAGAAGTGAATAGTTATAAAAACTTTGTTTGAGTATTTTTTTAACAAAGAAGAATATAATAAATATGAGTATGTGAATAATATCTTCACAATTAATAATGACATTTTTGTAATTAATAATGATATTTGTGTAAATATAAGAGGGATATGAAAAATAAATAAGATATGGATAATAAAAGAATGTTCAAATTTTATCTTTTAAGTAGATAAAATTGATATATGAAATTCAAAACTGTTAATAAATTATAGATATAACAATTCGAATTGTTATATTTGGGGTCTAACTTTTATACCTCTGAAACACAGAACCCACAGTATGATAGAATCAAAATTTAAAGTGTTTTATCTTCCACAATTAAGGATGTATTTTATTAAAACTGAAAAGTTTAGAGTTTAAGAAAAAAATTAATAAATTTTTTTAAATTTAAAATTGATGATTATAATTTATTTATACTTATTGTTTCACAAGTTCAAATAAATCATAATTATTCATTTTAAATTCTCTTATTTTTTTTGGAACGCTCGTCTTAATTTTATATGGTGAGATGTGTTGCCTGTCGCTATCAGGGTTCAATCAATGAGCGAGATTACGTAGAGAAGGTGTTGAAGGAACATAATATTGAAGTTGTAATATCAGCCGTTGGTGGTGAGCGCATCTTGGACCAACTGATCCTCGTCGACGCCATAAAAGCTGTGGCCACCGTTAAGGTATCAAATTATTCCCCTGAATATTTGTGCGTATAATTTAATAATAAATAATGAGATTAATTTTTTAAAAATTAATTAAAATAGATATAAATTAATTTATAGATCTTGATTTCTCGAAAATAATACATGTATTTTTGCAATATACTTACGTGGAATGAACTCATAAGGGATTATGTTCTGAATTTAATAAAGCAAATTGTGAAATTTGTTTTTAAAAGAATAGATTAGGCTTGGTGTTGGGAACGGGGGGTGTGTGTTGTGTCGGCTGTGTTTAAAAATGACACAATTTTATGCTTAAAACAAAACACTTTGTGTGTGCATTGTGCACACACCTTATTAATGATTAATATTTTGAGTTCGCGATTAATCTCGTAATATTCTTTAAAGTCAACGGTGAGTTTTTAGATTTTAAAAAAAAATAAAATTCAAAAAACACGACCGAAAGGGGTTCAGTCACATTTTTTAATGCATAGGTGGAAAAAGGAAAAAGAAAAGTAAAAAAATATGCATATTTTGTCACCGCTGCATTAAAAAAAAGTAATCGATATTGTTCTCTTTTGATTATGTTATCCGAATTTTATTTTTGTAAAAATTCTAAAAATTCACCGCAAATTTTAAAAAATATTTCAAGATTAACTTGAAATTTAAAATTTAAAATTTAAAATAAAATTTTAATCAAAAGAATGTGTGAAAAAAAAAAAAAATTTCAACAACTTCAAGTGGCGCATGCGTGGTGTGACTCAACGCAGAGTACGGACCCCGCGGCATGAGTTTCGAAAAAGTAAAACTCAATGAAGTTGTAGGGTGGATGTCGTTGTGGTGTGAATAAGACTGCGACTCAATCACCGATAAACATATTATAACGGTACACGTGGCAAACTATGAGTTGATAATTCACTCCTGCACATTAAATCGGGTAGAAGCATCTAGCTATGTATAAGCAATGACAAAAGGGGCACGTCTTACCAATATGGTATATAAATTAAATGACCAATTAAACAAAAGTGAATTCAGGATTTAACCCTGGTTGTATAACTTCCATATATCTCTCTCTCTCTCTCTACCAATATGGGTTCACATATTGTTTATGGATATTTTTCTTGAAAACACACACATCTTACCTCATTACAACAACATATATAGCATGTGGTATTTTTTGAAACCGAAGATAATAACGTCTCTCCAATAGAGTGTGTTTTCTACGCAATAATTGTGCTTCCATTTGATTTGGTTTGAGTTGTTTGGGCCTTAAATTAACTTCACTACTAATACAAATAACACTATTCTTGTAATTTACAAGTTGATGGTAAGAAAGTTTAATGATTCCTATGGGGTATGGGGTTGTTAAGATCCGATAATTTGGTGCGATATGTTTTTAAGATTTGAGTAGTACTTGTTATTTGTGCAGGGGATAATTCGTATGTGTCACCTGTTCGTTACTTGCTAAAAGACACTCTGATGCTTAAGTTAGGACAAATAAAATAAAAAAATACAAAAATAATTATACTTAATTATAATTTCTTGCTTTTTGTCGTGAAGTCTCCTAAATAGCCAATCATGTACCTCAAATGTTGGTTAATGAAATCATTTGACCAGGATCTTTTCCCGTGTAATTGAAGATTCCATTTTGAATTCTTCCATAACTTCCAACTAGCAAAACGGGATTCTTTCCTTAAGCTCGAGCCTTCCATCCCGAGATTCTTATAATGATTGAAATTTGTAAGGAAAAAAAAGTACTTATTAAAAACATTCAAAAGTTAATTTTTGAGTGTATATTTTTTAGATTTTAGATTTATAGAAAATATGATAATTATTTATTAGATTTTTATTCAAAAATCAATAAACTAAAAATACATTTTTAGACAGTTAAATATATATAGAATGAAAGGTCGTAATTTCTAAAAATAAGAATATTTATTTAAGTATATACGATAAAAAAGACGGAGTTATGTGTACATGTGTGCAGAGATTTCTTCCATCAGAATTTGGGCATGACATAGATCGAGCTTGTCCAGTGGAGCCTGGACTCACTATGTACAACGAAAAGCGACAAGTGAGAAGGGCCATAGAAGCAGCTGGAATCCCCTACACCTACATATGTTGCAACTCTATTGCTGCCTGGCCCTACCACGACAACACCCATCCTGCCGATGTCCTCCCACCGTTAGATTGCTTCCACATCTATGGTGACGGCTCTATCAAAGGTGCCTACTTCACTTCTTACATGTAATTTATCTATTGAAATTCCCATCCACGTGTGAAATTTTTTCATAAGAATCCCATTCATTTATAGAAAAACTGATGACTTTCTACTGCGCCATAAAACCGATCAACGGTCTCTTCTTTGAAAAAATTGAATGATAATAGATGACCTCGGATTTAACTACATGCCGGGTGGAGCAAAAGCCGAGCACCCAAACCAATTAGGAGGTTCTCAGGGTACTGTCGACTGACCGACACCATGCAAGACGAGTTTAATCGAGAAACATCCCGAACCGAACACTAACAACAGGGGAAGGTTGAGCGATCCTAGGGGTCCTGACAGCCCATGAGATCTCAGAGATGACACTCACAAATTCCCACCCCCCCTCCCCAAGGGGTTCGGGAACGACACATGCAAGATGTGAAATGGGGATTGTCTAGGTCGAGATAGTGGTATTATCAACGGTGTCAGTCAGCCTAATATCTCTCCCCAGGGGTATTTATTACTCTCAACCACAAAGTAGAGGTACGCAACAATAGTCACCCATTCTAACTTTCATACTGCTTTCTACGACTCCACGATTTGACTCTAACTTGATCATCAAAGGGTCTACGTCTAGATCCCTCCCCCCCAAGCCTAGGAACCCAAAAGCCGAGCAGGAAGTCACCATCTAGTTTTCGGCACCGCCTCTAGGAACAATAGTTCTCTTAACTTATAAATTTAATTGATCAGGTAGCCGGAGATAATGAAAACCACCAGATCCACCATCGGAGGAAGGCAACAAGGCAATGCCTCCCACAACAGTGAGTAAGGGGTCGACGCCCCACAAAATGTTGGCTCGTTGGAAACCCAAGTGCATAATCTTACCCAACTAGTGCAGCAGTTACGCGTCAGGGCTCTACCACCACTCGGTGTCCCAATGGCGGAAGACGCCATAACGGAACCCTGTCTAGGAGCTCTATGGAGTTCTCCCAGATGAGGAGGTTAGCAGCCACCCCGTTGGTGGGGAAAGAAATGGCCCACCCGCGATGGACACAACACCCCAGACGGAAGACTTTGCAGCACAAGGAGCAGAAATACGGGAACTCCGGGAGAAGTTCGAGGGAATTGTGAAGCAAATGGAGGAAAAGGGGCAGGGTAATGTAGTGGGACGTGCCAAGGCTAGCTTGCCGTTCACGGAGGCCATAATGGATCGCGCCCTTCCCCTGAAATTTAGACCACCTGGAGACGTACTAAGCCTTTATGGCCCTCCATGTCGTGCTTGACAAAGTCACGTGCGAGCCTTCCCCACTACACTCAAGGGGCCCACTCGAGCGTGGTTTGGCAAGCTCAAAGTTAGGTTGATCGATGCATTCAACCAATTGAGCCAACATTTCATCAACCACTTCTATAGCGGGCGACGACGTTGCCCCCCGACCACATGCCTACTAATCGTCAAGAAACATGAGGAGGAATCACTATGAAACTGCAATGCTTTAACATCGAAGTCCTCTCTATCAAGTGGGTCGACAATAAGATCACCCTCACAACCTTCATAGGAGGGCTCCAGCCAACCTAATTCTTATATCACCTATCTGAGAAACAACTGACAAACATGGCAGAACTAATGATAAGGGCCCAGCAGCACATGAACGTGAAAGATGCCATGCTCATGTGCCGTGCGCGAATAGAAGAGATTGGAAAGAAAAGACTTGAACTGAAAATAACAAGACAACCCAATCAGAAAGAGCTGGCAAAAAGAGAGCAGAAAGAGAAAAAAGATCAGAAAGGGGTTTGAGAGTTTACCCCCTTAACCGCCACAAGAGAACAAGTCCTATTGCACATAGCCAATGAGACAGAGATTAGGTAGCCCAAGAAACTCAAATCAGACCCAACTAGTAGGGACGAGAGAAAGTACTGCTGATTCCACTGAGATCACGACCATAACACAATTGAGTACTTTGACTTGAAACAAAAAATTAAGAAGCTGGTATAGAGGGAGAAATTGAATAGGTTTGTAGCAAGATGGCAGAATTTGTACGAGCAACACCCAGCTCAATAGGAAAGATTGGAAGTAAAGGGAAGAGCGCGAGTAGGGCCGAGATCTAGAACTCATCCAACAAATTGTGGAAATTAGAATGATATATGGGGGGTTCACTGGGGGCAGCGAATCTAACTCCTAGCAGAAAGTCCACGCCAGGTGGCTCCAGACAGAGGTAATAATGATAAAGCCCCTTAAGCAAAGGAGGACAGAAGACCCATCCACCAGTTTCACTGAAGAGGACATTGGAGGAATCTAGTAGCCCATGATGACCCTCTAGTCATCACTATAGTGGTCGAAAATTACTTGACTAGCAAAGTACTCATTGACAATGGAGCTTGACTAACATCCTCTTCACGACAACTTACAAACAAATGGGCCTCAGGGTAGACAAGTTTCAGTCGTTACACTCACCACTAGTGGGATTCTCCGAAGAACGGGTACAACTCCAGGGGTCAATAGATTTGTTAGTCACCCTCGGTACAACCCCAGAATAGGTGACCAAAATTGTCAGGTTTATGGTAGTGGACTGCCCATCCACATACAATGCCATACTAGGGTAGACTGCCCTCAACTGCATGAAGACAGTAATGTTGACTTATCACCTGGTGGTGAAGTTCCCACCCATAACAGAACGATAGAACAAGAGGGAGATCGGGTGGTGGCTAGAGAGTGTTATGTGGCAACCCTTAAGGGACGATCACCCAGGCAAGGAGGGAAGAAGCAGATTAGAGCCACCCAAGACTTTTGCATATCCTTTAATGTCTTTTTATTTTTCGTTTCCTTTTTATGCATCCACTATGTATTAATCAAAGCTCGGACAACCCCTGACCTCCTTAATGAAAGTTTCTCATTTGACAACTTCTTTCCATAGAAAACATGAGAAGGTAAGTAAAGAGAGCTCCCCAACTCCCACCTTTGTCCACAAAAGCGTATAAAGCTTAATTACCGATCAAATTAGACCCAGGAGATCTCTGGCCGAGCGGAATTTAGTTGTCGAATGAATCAGACCCAAGAGCTCTCTAGCAAAGCAGATTTTAGTTGTTGGTTGGGTAAAACCCAAAAGGTCTCTAGCCGAGCAGATTTCAGTTGCTGATCAGATCAGACCCAAGATATTTTTGGCGGAGTGAATTTCAGTGGCTGGTTGGATCAGACCTAAGAAGTCTCTGGCTGAGTTAGATCCAAGGGGTTAGATCCAATTGGGGTCTTTGACTGAGTGGATTTCAGTTATTGGTTGGATCAGACTCAAGAGGTCTCCTGCGGAGCGAATTTCATTGGCCGGTCAGATATGACCCAAGAGGTCTCTATTTGAGCATATTTTAGCTTTCTGCCAGGTTAGAATAAAGTGGTCTCTAGCTGAGCAAATTTCGGTTGGCAGTCGAATCAGACCCAAGAGATTTTTGGTTGAGCGTATTTCAGTTGCCGGTCGAATCAGACCCAAGAGGTCTCTACCAAGCAGATTTCAGTTGTTGGTTAGATCTGACCCAAGAGGTCTTCAACTTTGCGGATCTCTATTGCCAATCGGATTAGACACAAGAGATCTCTAGCCGAGCAGATTCTAGTTGCCAGTCGAACCAGGCCTAGAAATTAGCCTACTAAAGGGCCACCATCCCAACACCTAAATTGGTTTCAGAAGAAAGGGAATCAAGCCAAACAGAACGTGGGGACAACCTTGAAAATCATTGTCCATCTCAACTATATGAGCAGAGCCAGTAGCCTAAATAGATATGAGGAATAGGATTAACAAGAACCAACCACAAAAATGCACAAGGAAATAATTGTAACTTTTGCAACTCGCGAAATGCAAAAACCATTAAATAAATTTACGAGGCTAAAACAAGTATAGAAGTTTACGAGGGATAAACACGAAGACACCAAGGCAAAAAACAAACGAAATGGGAAAAGACCTAGCAGGAGACACATCCCAGCCTAGTTTTGGCCACTCGGCCCAATACCAGAATCATTTTCTAAGCCTGACTTGTCCTCCAGATGGAACATCATCAAATCTAGCTCCGGGAAAGCACGATCTAGTTTCCTCTTCAAAGAGTTAAAGCCCGAGTCAAATATGGCTGCCAAGGTAGTCTAATACTCTTTGTACTCCTTGAACGGCTGAATCGCGATGTTATGGGCTGACCTTGCTAGCCAAGACCACCTTCAGGCTGTCAACTAAACTCTCTGTCTCGGCCTCTATAGTGGCCCAACCGGCACACTCTACAGCCAATATTTGCTCAACATCCTAACACACTCTTTTGATCTTGGCCTTTGCTTAATAGACGAGAGATTCAGCCAAACCAGCCCTCTCTTGTTCTCTCTGCATGACCTCCATGGAGGATTTAGCCTTTCCCTCTACCAACTTCAGCTCGGTCTGCGCGGTGCTCTTGTCCTTTTCATATCTATGCCCCTGGGATAGTGTGCTAGCAAGCAAGGCCTTCGTATCAACCTTTGCCTTCTCAACAACTAGAAGGTGACCTAGAGCTTTCACCAACCAAGCTAAGTCACCGGATTAGGGTTGGACCAGCCGCTTAAAACCTAAGGTCTGTAGAGACAAGTTCATGCTGTCAACGCAAGCCAAAAAAGCATGAATGAGAAATGATCAAAACAACTAATAGGAGGAAACCATAATCCACGTGAAAGGAGTAACACTCACCCGGCTTAGGCTCAGGCTCATGATCAGATTTCGAGCAAGAACAGTCATCGGTGCTTGGCTTAGAAGGCCCATATTGCCAAGGACAAATGCCTAAAAGTGTTTATGAGCAATCTCTAGGTTCAGCAAGAGACTAGCCTCTAGGATGCTTTCCGAAAAGTTAAAGGGGTAAACCAGAATAAGTCCTCAAAGCTAAGATTAGTTGCTATTGGATTCTTTACTTGGTGAGTAGAGCGGTCATGCTGGTGGAAATCCTCTTAGGCGTCGGTAAGAGAGAAAGAAAATCTAGGCTAAGCAGATGAAAGGGGCATCATGGGCAGCCAAATGAGTGTCACCCCCCAAATGGATGATGAAGTTGTATCCCATTCTGACCTTCCCCCCGTCTAAAGGAGAAGCGAGAGGGGTAGCCAGTTGCACATACTCCTCCGCTACCTTAGGAGGAGAAGATGATGTCGGTGCAGTGTCAAAGGAGATCGGAACCTTGCGATCAGAAAGACTGACCGCTGAGGCACCCTCTAGTGCCTTGGCAAAATGTCATCTAACCCTTTGCTTGGCGGTCCCCTCAATTAGCAAGGGGCCAACACGAGGTTGCTTTGGAATTTTCCTTTTCCTAGATGACCCCTCTGGAAAATAGGGAAGAATCAAGAGAAAGGAAATAGAACAAAACACTGGAATATAGAAGCAGATCGAAAGCTCATATTGTGTGTTAGGATCGAGCGACCTAGTGAACAGAAGAGAAGTGCTCATTAGCACGTGACAGGAGTAAGGAGCACCATCCACCGACTTCTCTATGAAGGCTACAACATTCTCGATAATGGGAGGGGTAGTAGAAACCATTGGCAAAGTAGGGTCGCCTCATCTCTGGAGCACCCATGTCGGATGCTCAGACAAAATCTCGCTAGGACAAAACTCCCATCCATCACTGCCCATGAGTAAGAACTTGTCCTCCCACTCGTTGTTGGAAAAAGGAATCCTAGAGATCATATTGCAACCCCCCTCCTCCTGGGAATTGGAAGAACTACTAGCCAGACTCAGGTTGGGACTCTTTTTGGAAATAGTAGTAGAAGAACGCGGCCACGATCAGAGCCCTCTCTCTCCATATCACTCGACTTATACGATAGGACAATCATGGAGATTAGGAGCCGCTAGGCATTAGGCATCAATTGGCTCGGCGTGAGGCTCAGGTGTTGCAAGACTTCTTAGATGAGCGAATGAATTGGGAAATGAAGCCCACACTGTAGATTGCTCTCATATAGGCGGACTTCCTTGCCGTAGTAAAAACAAACTCGCTCCTCAAGGCGAGGCCAATGTAGGGAGAGAATATCAATGAGCAAGTACGTAGCTCAAATCCTGTCTAGGTCTTGCTCCAGAAGCGTGGATGCCATGCCTTCAGTAGTAAAGGATTGTGTCGACGGAATGTTGATAGGATCTACCATTGTTAAAGGAAGAATATCGAGTGCTTTCTCCTCTTCAAGATCATCGAACGGAGAGCTTGAGTCGACATCAATGGTGAATAATAAAGTCCCGTCCAAGAAAACCTCAAGGAGTGCTCAAACGTGAAATTAGGGAAAACCTCAAGGAGTGCTCAAGAAAATAGTAGAACTAGGCAGCGGAAAACATTTAAGAGAAAGAGCCGCTGAGGGGGGGGGGGGGGGGGGGGGGGGGGGGGGGAAGGGTCAAGAGTGGAATAATGGGAGGTGGTAGGGTTATGAGGAGAAGAGGCAAAAGGGTGAGGTGAGCATGACGATGTCGCCAGTTAGCACACCTTATATAGAAGGCACAAAAAATGAGGGAAAGTCGCCACCATCGGATCTCGATAGAAGCATCAAACGAGAAAGGTCCACGTCAACACAACCGAGACTCACGCATGGAGCAACTGCCAAACTCAACCAAGGTTTGCGGAGCCTCGCTAAAGTTGCAACACGTGGACAAATCAAAGTGGCAATCATTTAATGTGGGATACTTGTATCTTTCCTAGTCAGGCGCAATCCATGAAAGAATTATTCCTTACACCCTTGTTTGCACTTTGACTAGAGAATGAGGGACAACTGATGAGTTCGGATTTAGCTGAATGCTTGGCAGAGCAAAGGTCGAGCACCCAAACCAGTTAGGAGGTTCTCGGTGTACTATCGAATGATCGACCCCATGCAAGACGAGCCCGGTCGGGGAGCATCCCGAACCAAGCACTAACGAAAGGGGAAGGTTGAACAATCTTAGGGGCCCTAAATGTCCATAAGATCTTGGAGATGGAGCTTAAAAATTCCTCCACCCCAAAATGGGTCCAGGAACAGTGCGTGCAAGATTCGAAAAGAGAATTGTCCATGTCAAGATAGGGGCTAGCGGCATCATTCAACCAAATATCTCTCGCCCTGGGGTATTTTTTACCTCTCAGCCACGAAGCAGAGGTACACAACAAAAGTCACCCATTCTAACTTCCATATAGTTTTCTAAAACTCCATGATATGGCTCTAACTTGATTGTCAGAGGGTCCACGACCGGACCCCCACCTCCCCGATCATCAAACTTGCTTGCTAGAGTCTAGGAACCCAAAAGTCGAGCAGGAGATTGCCGCCCAGTTTCTGGCACCATCAATAAAATTTACTGCTCAATAATTGGTCTTAGCTACTATGAGATAAATCTGCAGTCACGATGATCAGCACACCAGTGCAACTTTAAATAAAATGTATAAAATTATTTATCGTCAACAAAAAAGGAGGAAGTATGTGTATCTAAAAAATTTAAGCCATAAAAATCGAAAGCTACATGACTCAATCTAACATATTTACTCTGATATGGCTCGTCCTTCTATCTACTTGAATATTTTGCAAGTGCTTTGGTGAATTTATAATTTACTCTTATAAACGTAGTAGTCAAATAATTCACAATCCGATGACATTAAGCAGTGATTAGCTAGATCCTAAAAGCTTAACTTTGGACAGTAAATCGTGAAGCTCTAAGAATTTTAAGTGGTGTTTTCCACAGCTTACTTCGTAGTGGGAATGGATATTGGAAAATTCACAATAAAATGCACAGATGATGCTCGAACCATGAACAAATCTGTTCATTTCCAACCACAATCCAATCTACTAAACATGAATGAGCTTGCATCTTTATGGGAAAAGAAGATCGGACGCACTCTCCCTAGGGTCACCATCTCTGAAGATCAGCTTCTTGCTGCAGCCAAAGGTAATAGCTTAAACTCTCTATCCAATTTGACCTTTCCTAGCTGTACAAGGCCAGGTCAACACTATTGAATACTGAAAGTGACTATTCAAAATAAGCCCATTCATGTTTTTTTAGGATATTATTGTTGAAAAATCTCCGATTTGAAATTTGCTTCTTTTGGCCTAAACTAATATGTGTTAATCTTACTTTATTAGTTTTTTCTTAATTTTTATCATATTCATATTAATTTTCTTTTTAAATTAATCGTTTGTCTTCACAAAATAAATGTAAAACAAATACAAATAAAAGTTTCAAAAAATTTACTAAATACGTAAAAAGCTTGAGAAATTGTTTTTAGCATTTTTAGTGAATTATTTTTATTGAGACAGTGCATCATTTAATATTTAGTGATTTTTTAATATAATTTTTAATTTTTTAAAATTAATCATCCGTAAAATATGAATCAAGATTGATCCTAAAATTACTTAAGATGGTGAAAAAGATTTCTGTTTTGATATATTTTTTTATTTTTAGTGAATGTTTTTGGACTTTATTTTGTTAATTTTTAAATTCTTTTCATTTGAATGAATATTAATCTAAAAATATTAGCACGAATCAAAAAAAAATTTTAAAAAAAAAGACGAATAAAAACTGTGATAATAATACTAAATAATTTACTGTGGCACACCTTCTTTTTGTATCTTTTAAGGGAGCAAAATTATTAGATATACGTTTATAGTTATGTTTTTCTAGTGAGTTCTTTTCAAAATTGAAAGTAGTCTTTACAAAATTAGAGGCTTAAAGAAGTTAATGAATGTTTTCATTAAAAATGAATGGAAAATGGGAGAGAGACATCTTTTTATTTCTTTAGTTGATCAAGGTATAAGGGATGTTTTAAAAGTTTTCGTGTGTTTGCTTATTAATGATTAAGAAAGAAAAGTGAAAGTTATAATGTATTTGGAGGAAGGTAAAACTTAAATAATAATTATTGAACTTTTTCTTAAATGATTAATCTAACTTGGCAATAGGGTGCTCGTACGCACGAGCATGTTGCTGAGACCGAACTTTAGTTGACCTGAGAAAGACGGTCCACAGATTTGTCGACCTAAGAAAGGCGATTAATAGTTTTGTGTTAAGGATAAGACAGAACCCCGATTATCTTGGGACATGTTCTAATCAGATAAGAACGGAGAGTCGAAGGCCAATTTAACTTAGAATGAGAAGTTTAAGGTTAAATGAAACTCTAACAGTAGAAAATAAGTCCATAGAGAGTTCAGACCGAATTTATTTCGTTAGTGGTCAATTAAAAGACACTTGTACTTTGTTTCTAATGAGGATTTAGATACCTAAGAAAATTCATATTGATTAAGTCACAAAGCCTATAAATAAAGGTGCATACTCATGGTAAAAGGTACACACACATATTCACACCCACAGTTATAGTTGTTAAACATTGATATTGAGAGAATCTTATGATCTTTGTTCTGAGTTAATCATCGGACTTCCTTCCTACCACAGCGGCGAAGGATTCTTTGACGATTTATTATCATGCAGATCACAGATGTCAAAAGTGCGAGAGAGAACAACCTTCATGTCGTTATTGAGGTATTAACTTTCCGTTTAATAGAAAAATCACTCATTTACAATTGACACCGTTTGTGGAAAGGTTAAGATCTCATGACTGTAACACCACATAAACAAATAACGAAGGGGGGCCACAAGCAAAGAGAATTCAAAATTTTCACTTGCTTTCCTTTCCAAAAAGAAAGGTACTGGACGGAACCTACCGCGAATTCTAGCTGCAAACCTTTTAGAGAATCTATCTTGTGAAGAACCACAAGATCCACCATGGGACTACCCGCCTTAGCAACCACTAGCAACACTAGTAAACGAACCTCAACACC
>JABCMJ010016216.1:0-20241 GCA_014822125.1 Arbutus unedo
GGAAGTGCGAAAATCACTTCGAACGAAAATCAGAATTCTCTCATAAATGTTTTATCTTTTAGCAAATGTAAATTTCTTGTGCTAAAAAAGTTATATGAATAGAATACATTTGAACTTTAAATTATAGGATTCGAGCACGCCAAATTCTATTAAAATGAATTAGACCAATCACTCTCGAGTTAGATGATTGTTTTTATCAGCCAAATTATTATTGAAGACAACAGGAGAAAGAGATAAACATAGGCTAATAATAGACTACAATAGTTATTAAAAACATTCATTCACGTAAATTGAGAAAGAGATAAGCATACACAGTATTTGAATAGTTTTTTTACCGTTTGATAGTCAAAATGCTCCCTAAAAATTATCTAAATACTATCTCACTATTTAGACAGCACGTGGTTAAAAGATTATTTTTTAACGCGTAATATATTATGTTGTGCATTATACCCGTGTGCTTTCTTTACCAAACAAGTTTTACATAATTAAAAGAACCTGTCAATTTTTGTTTTTTTTGTTTTCAAAGAACTTAACACTCTGTTGGGAACTTAAAGAAAGAAAGAGAAAAGAAAGGAAAATTAAAAATTTTCTCCCCTGCTTGTTTGATTTTCAGTGTAAAAGGGAAAGACAAAATAGAAAGAAAAATCAAAGGGAATTGTCTAAAAATAACAAGAGGAAATGGTAGAGAAAATAGAAAAGAAATTTAGCAAGAATCCCCTATTATTTACTTAATTTTATTATTTTCTTTACCATTTCCCTTTACAAACCAAACAAGTGACATTTTTTTTCCTTTATACTTTCTCTTCTTTACTCTGTACAACCAAACAAGGAAAATAAATTAATTTTCTTCACAATTTTCATCTTAATTACTTTGTCTAATTTGGCCTAACTTGATTATTCATAATCAAATTTTGTCTCTATTTAAATTTTTTTCGCATTTATTATTTTGACTTAAATCTTTTATGGATTATTAGTCCGTTTCGATAAGATGAATCTAAAAAGTATAAAATTATGTTCAAAAACTAAAAAAATTACTAAATATAACGAATAAGTACAAAAAAATCTTATTTTTAAGTTATTTTTGTCTTTTCTAAATTTTTTTGAAATTTGATCTATTACTTATAACTTTTATAAAATCTTTCGTCAAGACAAATTAATAATATATAAAAAAGATTTTAAAATTTTTTTTTAATAATAATTAAATAATAAAGTGAGGACAAATTCATTCTTTCCCTTCTTTTCCATTCTCTACTTCTCCTTTTCTTCCCACAAAGTTCCAAACAAAGCGTAAACAATTTTACCAAACGCATCTCTCAACCTCTCTCTCTCTCAAAATTTAACTCACCTTTTACCATCTTCGCGGCCGGAAAATCACTCACAGAAAGGGGGGAGAGAGCCGAGAGGGACGATGGATAGGCTTATCCACTATTCCAGCGCTATCCCCTCCAAAATCCTTCTAAACCCCTCTGCTCCTCTCCCTCCACTCGGAAGAATCAACCCCGCAAAAGTAGTTTTCCAACCGTCGCCAATTACCGACTCCCGGCGGCTGATCAGCTCACTCTTCCGCAAATATGAAGTTTCATCTTCTTCGTCCCACTACGCTAAATTCCCCATTTTGTTTTCGATTAACCCATCATCTACCTCATACTCCTCCCACGAGGATTCGCCAGGCGGATCGAGACCTACAACCCATATTGGCAAGAAAGTTGTGGAAAGATCTTCTGAGTGGACAAAGGTAGGACTGAATGGATATGCTATTATTCGCGGGAACCAACACTTTACTTTGCATTTTGATTTCAGGGAAGTTTGTAGTTTGTTTTATAGGCTACTGGGAAAATGGGATTTCTGTTTAAATTTGTGGCCTTGTTCCGTACAATTTGCTGACTTTCGATTCCGTTGTTTGCTTTGAAAGCCTCTTCGAAATATTTCTTGAACTGCGAAAACAAAAACTAGTTAGGGTAAATAAAAGCACTTTTAGATAGATATATTGCGTGTCCTGTACTTTTTACCTATTTACCTTAAATTATCTTATATAGCTTTAACTCCAAATTACCCCACGCGTTGCAATCATTAACCTTAACGAACCGGATGTCACGTGTAACGCCAAGTGTTAGGATTGAACCACCTGGAGGTCTTGTGGAGGATGGGCGTAGTCACATTGGCTAGGTCATCTGGATCAGTACCACTTCCATCCGGCACACACAGCACGCATGCGCAAAGTGGGCTGGTTGCGAAATACTGTGCTTACTATGTCAGGCTTTCGGTCTGGCCCATTGGGCTGCTTGGTCATTGGGCCTTGCACTGCCAACGACCCAATGAGGTGCCGACTCGGCCCACTATATTATCCTTTGAAGCTTTTGCCTGACATATATTCTGGAGGTATAGATTGGAACTTCTGGTGTTTGTTCATACTACGTTGTAACTTTGGATATACGTTTTTGGATTGGTGTTAGGGATTTTGACAATGTCATATCGTTTATGTTTTTGGGTAAACACACTAGCTTTAAATGGACTGATCATGGGGTCAAATGTGGACGGTGGGAGGTTCTCTCTATGAATGTGTCTAACCTTTGCTAAAAAGGCTAATGGACTTAGTTCATACGGAAGGCATATTTCAGTATTCTTCTGTAGATACAAAAGGTTTTGTGTTTGGGAAGCTGGTTAAAGCTAGTGTTTTGGTGTCTTGTGGGTTTTAATTTAACTTTATTGGAATGCTTGAGCTGCAAAAAGCTGTTGAAGCCCGTCTTTTTAAAATGTCTATCAATTGTCCCCGCTGTAACTGTGGAGCCTTGAACTCAAATAGATCTTTCCTCTGGACAATCTGGTGTGAGTTCCTTGGCCTGGGCTCCTAAAGAACGAACCTGTTTGTGCAGACCAGTCGATGGTAGCTGGAGGGCCCTCTGACGCTCAAGTTAGTTTTGGAAGAATGAAATAGACTAACTAAAAAGCTGGAGTGTATGATTGCATGTATCTGGTGTGTTGAGTGCCTTATATAGGGGACCGTCATGATGCACATACCACAACACTCAAGAATGCCTCGTTGTGGGCTGCCAAATTCCAGTGCAGTCACCACGTACAGCACGTCCGTACATCACAACAATCTTGATTCCACACATGGTAATTGTCGGCAACTCAGAGCAGAGGAAGAGGGTAGGAGGTGACCTAGAATAGGGCTTGACCCAGGTAGCGCAGCACCCCCACGACCCAGATAACTGCGCACATCGAGTGTCATGTCCTGCTCGACGGACACAGAGCACCATCCCATGGTGGATATGCTTAGCATCCGTCCTTGATAAAAGGTTCCTTGAACCACTATTCTCCAGATGCGCCGATCGTCGTTTTGTGTTTGGTTCGACCCACACGCTGATCGTGCATCCGTTGTGGCATGCCGTGGGGGTATGTCGAACTCTTGGTCCGGCCCACACTTGTGTAGATAAGATTGGTCCAAGTGAAGAAAGGCCGAGCCTTGAATGATCCCTCAGTCTGGCCTGTTGCTGGAGCCGATTGGCCAAGGACACGTAATGTCGTAGCCCAAGTCCACTTAAGTCTAGCCTACTACAATAACTTGTAAACAACGTCTTTTGTGATCTCCTTGTACATGCAAATTATCGAGTTGTGCGCATTAGTAGATTGTTTGGATGTCATTACTGGAAAACCACAATTTTCATCCACGGTCATCCTTTTGGCGTGGTTTCTTCTTTTTGGAGAGCTACGTTGAGTACTCGATCTTGGTTCAGTCCTAATTGTTTTGTATGCAGTTTAAATTGAAATAAAACACAGAATTTTTATTTCGGCACTGTCATCAATCACATCATCACCCTCTAGTATTGTTATCTGGATTATTTTGGCTACCTATGCTATGGCCATTACTTAGTTAAGTATCCATGCAGCCTTCTAGATGTCTGTTAAAGGAGCTCTATCCCAAGGGAAACACTATCAATGGATAGTATTTGTGCATCTTCTAGTAAGTGAGCTAAAACTTTATCGAATAAAATGGAAGGGACGAGCCCTGTACAAGCAGATAAAAAAAACAAGAATAGCCGGTCATAATGAGGTGATCGAACCAACCAAGGCCAAAAACAAACCTACAAAGAACGGACTATGATAAGAGACCTAGAGTCAAAAGTATCTAAAAAATCCGCAACATGGTCCAAGGAAGGAAAAACTCTTTTTGTATTTCGGCTATATAAAATAGACAAGGAGGCATGTTTAATTCAGCACTTCAGTGAAACTTGCTCCATAAGCTGCAATTTCAACTTTCCTGGATAGAGGGACAAAAAACTTTCCTTGCCAGTGAGCTCTAATTGAGCACCATAGCCTTGTCAATTTTTTGCTTCATGTCCTTTCCCTTGGTGTCAGGCCCTTGGCCCATGCTTCTTAAATGTTCTCAAGGAAATGATCAAGTCCTTCTGCTTTTGTATATACATAAATTATATTTTGCTGTCTTCACTACCAAATGTTCTTATTTGTTTCCAGCGATGTAGGATTTAGGTAGTTCTTTTCAGAAAATTGATATGATAAAGGCCACACTTGTGGTTATGGCAAATGAAAGAGGTTTACTAGCCTAATTTTTTGCCACTTCTGTTGTCTTGCGCTGAATAGGAATGGTTCTTTACTCAACTAGTGGCAAGTCCGAACAATATCAATAACACGAGCTGCTATTTCGGCCAGTTTCCTTGATTTCACTAAATCATCTCATGATTTCAGAATTTTTATCATTCTTGTAGTTAAAACTCTTACCTATCTGTACCTCAAATGGCTTCCCCTGGGGGGCTGGAACAAGAAAGTAAATTACATTAACTTTAGTGAATGTGAAAACCTGTCGATAGGCAGCTAGGAAGAGGATGGACAAATGGAAAGGCGCAGGCATGCTGGCATGTGCTGACATCCTTGTATTGAGTTTATTTATTTACGAGTTTTGAAGGGCGCTTGAGAGAACCATGTCGATGGAATTTCAGGGGCCTTCTTTGCCCTCCACCTAAGTTGTACAGGGAAGGCCCAAAGCCAATCCCAGGGGGCCTGTCAGTCGTTGTCTGCTTGACCTGGTCCTCCTTGGTCTTGTATGGTATAGTGAGTTGTCATTCTTGTGAGTGCTCGGCAAATGAAAGTAACTAGGTATTCCGGGTCATTTGAGAACTTTCTCTGCAGTCTTGGCACTTGGTCTGTTCATCACTGATGCTCTTTAATTTGAGGTGATTAGCATTCTCCTGCCCAGATTGACACTATGCATTCTAACAAAGTATTTTCGCTTTTCCCTTGAATGTTTCAGGCAGCCGCTGCTGGAACAGTTGTTCTACTCTTAGCTCTTATCGGGATATTCATCCATCCAGCTATTGTGCCTCCAGCTTTTGCTACATTTCCAAATGCAGCCAACACGGGGGCTCCTATTGCAGCTGCAGCAGGGGAAAAACTCCTCCATACAGAATTACTAGCTAGTGGTTGGACTGGTTTCTTTGCTGGTTGCTTACATACGCTATCAGGGCCTGACCACCTTGCTGCTTTGGCTCCACTCTCAATTGGGCGCACTCGAATGGAGAGCGCCGCAGTTGGAGCATTGTGGGGCTGCGGTCACAATGCTGGACAACTGATATTTGGTTTAGTATTCTTATTACTGAAAGATCGGCTCCATATTGAAACCATTCGAACTTGGGGAACTAGAGTGGTGGGCTTTACTCTACTTGTTATTGGTGCTATGGGAATAAGAGAAGCTTCGGAGGTCTCTATCCCACGTCTTGTTCTGGAAAACGGCGAGTGTGATGTTAGTGACACTGCAATGTCTGAAAACCCAACAATTGGAAAGAAGAAGAAGAAGATTGGGTTTGCAACTTTTGCCACGGGGATAGTCCATGGGCTTCAACCCGATGCACTGATGATGGTCTTGCCTGCACTTGCTTTGCCTTCTCGCTTGGCAGGGGCTGCATTTCTAGGTATGTTCTTGGTTGGGACGGTGATTGCGATGGGAAGTTACACCGTGTTTATCGGCTCGTGTAGTGAGGCGTTGAAAGACAGGGTGCCTAGGATAACTGAGAAGCTCACTTGGGCTTCCTCTATTGTAGCAATTGCTCTTGGACTAGCAATCATTATTAGCCAGTTTTTTGGGTTTAGCCTATATTGACTCGGAGTTTGGCATTTCACAAGTTTCTGTTCTGTAGCTTTAGGAAAGCTTTTGAGAGAGATTAGCAGGATTTAGTGGCGGGAGTGGATCATTGTTACAGGAGGAAGAGATTTTATTTTTTATTTTTTATCTCGGAGTATTCAAACCAGTTTGCTCGCAAATCGATGAATTTGAGGGTCTTTGAAACTACTTCTTTGCTTCTCCACGGTTGTAAGCTAACTACTTCTTTGCCTTTCCACGGTTGTAAGATAACACAGCAGACCTTATAATACCATTGTAGCTTTCTGAGTTTGTGGAACTCTCTTTTATTGTACTTCTCTCTCTCTCCCTCTCTCCTTTGTTCCACCTTGTGGGGGGCACTGCTCTTTGAAATATCTGATACATGAGATACATGATCCAAGCAACATCTAATTTGGGCTCCAGTCAAACTATAGAACATGAGTGGAGCTCTGAGAATTCAGTTTTTCTTAGTATCAAAGTATTAATTACGTTAGGATGTGTGTGGAACTTGAAGAAAGAAAAGAGAAATGAAGGGAAAGTGACTACTTTCTCCTCCTTTTTTAGTGCTTAGGAAAGGAAAAAGAAAAAAAAAAAGATAAGGAATGCTGAATCGACATTGAATTGGACCGTTAACTGAGAGAAGTTTAAAGACCAAGCAAGTTCAATTGGACAAATCGAGGCTCATGTGGTCCATATGGTCTTGCGACGAACACGCCTTGTGGATTGGGCAGAAGTGCTATTCGACCCGAATGACTCAACCAACGCGGCTATGCCCATTTCTATTTGTCCTCGGTGGTTTGGCTCAAACTCGTGTCATTTGACTTGGCGTTTGGTGTATCATGCATGACGTCAAGGATAGCGATAATTATTTCTGACATTATCGAAAACAGACTTCGCACATCCTAGCTTGAAGCTCGAGTCAAGTCCAACTATGTAAGATAACTGAATGTGAAAAATACGGTACATGTTCTTTATATCTTTAAAAGACCTTCTAGATTATCCTTATCCTTAAAAGACTTGCGTAACCATCAAAGTATTTTCCGACTAATACCGGCCTAACGGCACTATAAGTCTCACTTTATTATTTAAGAGTGATTTCAAAGAATTGCTTGATCTGAGTTCAGATCATACGAACAGCCAATTGAAGGACTCACAACATAGAAAGGTAAAGTTACTTTCCTCCTTTTTTTTCCTTTGTACTTTCCTCTCATACTATTTTACTCTCACTGCATTTCGTTTTCTCTTTGCCCAACTTGGTGATACCTCTCTTAGCGAATTTCATATCGTTTATGTTTTTTCTTCTTTTTTTACTTATAAATCTTAGGTAATCCTTATCTTACAAGTCAATTTTCACGATTGAATTAGGCACATGAATTTCTAACATGATATTAGAATTATGTCTGTTTTACACTCGGATCCTCTTATATAACCTTCTGTCATTCTCATATCTGCAATCCGCGCTTCGCGTGAAAAACCAAGTGCGTAATGAGTCCAACATTGGACCTATGCTGATCCTCCTCCCTTTTGATTTTTAAATTTGAATTAGGCTCGTGAGTTTTTCACGACCCCCATTGGGCCATTCCCCAAACCACCCATGCGAATGATTCTGGGTGGTGTTGGGCGTCCGCCTAATGGACCCAAACTCAGCAACAACAGTGAGATATAAAACCTTGGTGTCCCAAAGTTGGAAGCATAATTAGATCCAGTCATTTCTGGAGGTCAGGTCAAGAGCAGTCATTTTCTAATAATTTACTTTCAGAAAAAACCACAGCTGCACAGAGTACTATTACTATTTTTATCACCAAAGAAATCAATTCCCAAGTCTCAAACCCCAACACATGTACTCTTACTGCTGTATTTCTTACTTCTTGTGCCCGAGCAAACAAGAGAGAGAGACTCTCACTCTTACCAAAATCAAAAGCCTCAATCAGCCTCTGACATTAGCTTTCATTACCTTGTGTCACTGTTTAATTTAGCACTGCCAAATGCAAGAAAAAACAACTGGAAGATAATCATAACAAATCCAACGCCAAAGTGAGAAAAAAAAATAATGAATCTCCAAAAGCAAAAGCAATGAAACCGAACCAGGAAAGGAAAAGATGCTTTTGTCCTGTAATTCTGTTCAATCGATGAGTGGGAGGACTTGCTTAAAAAAGTACAAATCAAATCTAAAAACAGAGACCCCAAAATAGGAAAATTGAATAAAATAATGATAAAGAAACTGCGTGACAGAAATTGGTTTTGTTCATTCACCATCAACCCTACCAAATCCAAACATTTTCTTTTACACTTTCCCGGAAAATAAGTGATTTTTTTTTCTTGGTAAGATCAAATCAGAGCCTCAATGCTAGCTTTCTTTACCATCCCACAGACTGGGCAAGAATCCAAAGAAGCTTGGCAATCTTTACATGAACATAGGTGCCTACATGGTAGGAAAATAACACACGAATTCCGAGAGTTACAGCTTCTGCAAACCATCTTTTTCCATCTCTGTTCTTGATTTTCTCTCTCCTCGAGTCCCTGTCCCCCTGTTCCTTCCCCTCTCTCTCCTCCGTAGCAAGACTCTGTATCTTCAACCTCATTGGTGTAACACCCATTTTCTTTGAGCTCTTCGATCGCGTTGTTCAAATTTGCTACCATCGCTTCGTTTTCTTTAGCCAATCGATACCACGTTTGGCTCTCAAACTCAATTTTTCTCAAGAAGATTTCAAGCTCCATTGTTCTGTTCATAGCTTTTGCTAATTCTTCATCTTTTTGTTTCAGTAAACCCACTGTTTTCTCTTCATATCTCCTCAATAGTAATGCCATTTGTTGCCTTTTTTGCTCTTGCAAAATCATTCTAACCCTCTCATTCTGTTATTCAAAAAAAAATCATACAGAAGTTAAGATCACTTGTCAAAACACAAAAAGCACACAAATTTACAGGCACAGTAAACCGTTTTTTGAAAATTTCAAAGCTAAACCCGTAGGAGAATGCTTTATTTTCTGACCTGCAAACTGATGAATCGATCAATCTGTTGTCCCTGTTTCTCTATCTGAGCCTCCATGCTCTCTGAAAAAGCCATTGATTGATGATTATTGTTTTTGGAAAGCAACCCAATGCTGTCAAAACACGGATATTGGGTTTTCTGTTGTAGATGCTGCAACTGCTGTTGCTGAAGTTGTTTCTGTTGAAGATTGAAACAAAACTCATTGAACCCGTAAGTATTCTCCATCCAATTCTGTGAACCGCCCAAAGAAACCCCAAAATTATCTGGGTATAGCTGCGCTTGAATGGCCATCATACGTGTATATATAGATATATATAATCTCTCTCGATCTCTCCTAAATATTACCAGAGCACCAGAACTATAACAACACAAAACCAGCCCTCTTGCAGATCCTTCTCGGCCTTTATGGACTCCAACCAACAAAATAACAACAAATCGAAATTGGGTTTGGTTTCAAAACGGGAGCGATTGAATCAGAACATCTGCATGATCTCTCTCTCTCTCGCTCTCTCTCCAGAACCTCTGCTTTTGAGAACCGTTTGGCCTTGGACGTGCTAGGATCTTAAGGAGCATAAAAAACAAAGGGAGGTGGGGGAGTGTGTATATTGGAAGTGGTGTGGATTAATTAATTGGATGGCAGGTTGTTTTATTGAATTAAAGTAAGTGACAAACTGAAAAGCAAAAAAACAGTGAGAGGGGGTAGAGGGTAGAGGGTCCCTAGGATTCTCTCTCCTCGTTTCTCTCTCTTGCGAAGCATTTAAAGAGAGATGGCAAGCAAAAAAAGGACGTAAACATGCAGATTTTGTGACTAAACTAGTGGGTCAGAGATATCAGAGGCGTTTGTTGAAAGAGGAAATTCATATCCAAGTGGGAGGTGGGGAGGTAAAGGTGAGGCCTTTATGTGATAGTGATTTGTGTGTGTGTGTGTGAATGAGTCAGTTTCTGTTTGTATATATTATCTTTTTAGTGAGAGAAAGAGTCAGTTTTTCCTTTTTAGAGTGAGAAAGAGAGAGAATCAAGGATTTTGTCAGTTTTGCCATTTGTAAAGGCTGAAGAGTAGGATTCCTACTACACAATTGATTCCCAACAGATAAATTGAATTAAAACAATTTTATTTTTTTAATAGAAAAGTTCTTACTCTTTCTCATAAAAATCAAAATAAATATGACAAAAGTTAAAAGAATTCTTGTTAATACATTATGAAAAAAATCGTACTTGAATTTATCCGGATTGAAGTATTGCATCAAATGTATTAGGATTATTAAAAAAGTCATCCCCATATATACAGATGATATTAAATTACGATTATATTATTTACCCATTTAGTTTTTCATATAAGATATTTTATACTACGATTGTGGTGCTTATTGACTTCCTATTAATGGTGACTTCGAGTTTGTTCTTTGTAAAAGAACATTCTGCTCCTTTTTTATCTTCTTATATGTATAGAAATTAAGGGGGGTATCACTAGATATTAACTTCTTGAGTTTTTGTTGGAGTTCTCGCACACAAGTTTAATATAAGAAGTGTTTTCTAGTGAAAGATTCTCCGATGATCAAATTAGATATTGAAAGAAAAATAGAGAGTATATATATGATGGTGCGTAGAAAATTAGTCGTGAACATGCCTCGTCCTTGACCAAAGGGTCTCTTGTATAGGGCAAATAGTTAAAGATTTTAGGGAACTTGACAACCGTCCATCCCGGTTCTTATTTTTTTGTTGTGAGTAGCGGGTAATTTAATGATGGCTTTATTTTCAAGATTTGAAGCTCTCTCATGCTTTATTTACGAAATCTTACCGATCGGATCTATGATGGATTTTCAGAAAACTAAGTGTCAACTAGCAATATAATGCTGAGCAAATGAAGGTTAAGCAATTGAAAGCTAAGTGGTTGAGCCAATCTGAACTCAATCATCAATTTATATCCTCATTCAATGAAAAGAATAATCTTCCAATCTATTATTTCATTTTTTACCCACCCAAATTAAATATAGCATGATTAACCACATACTACACGCAATTTTATTTATTGTCACAAAAAATTGTATGTTTCATCTATCCTCATAATTTTTTTTTTTTTAATTCAACAACTAAACGTGCACATGAATTACTGATTAATGAGATGATCTCACCCTACATAATTAAATTAAACGCACGCCTGATAATGTCAAATTTTAGACCGTGAATTTAGCCATGGATTTGTACGGCACTATCTCAAGAGTGGTCGAATAATCTTCCACATTATTGGTTTTCCACATTATTGGCCCCCCTCTCTCTCTCTCTCTCTCTCTCTCTCTCTCTCTCTCCATTAGATAAGTATGAACCAAGCAAAATTTGGCACAATTGATGATCACCAAGGACAAAATATCTCCATCGACAGCCTCATATTTCCTCCACCTTAATGGCAAATCTATGTTTCTTATAAGACATATATTGGAGCCCCCTAATCACGACTTTATATTAAGCCGGCCGGTGTCATAGTGTTTTCTCCTATATTGCTTCAACCACTAAAGTTAGGACAATGCCACAAGTTATTTTATATTTATATGTACGTGTGTGTGTGTGTGTTGTTTTAAGTGCTTTTCATGCTGGCATCGTGACTGAGCTTCTAAGAAGAGTAGTCCAACTTATGCTTTTCATGTGTAAGTTTCCAAGAAGATGTTTATGCTTTTCATTTGTGTCTTCCACCTTTATTTTATACATACACACATATATAATATATATATATGGTGAAGAAAACGAAATGATGACCTTCATACTCATGCGGTGAATCTTGCGTACATGTCCTAAGATTAAAGGAATTTTCAGTCAATAACTCTTCGATGGTGAAGTTAGTAAACGATTTAGAAATGGTGTAAGCGAAAGCATATATAGAGTATGAGAAAACGTATCTTATTTTTGACCTAGCATACCTTTTATAAGGCCGAGGATAGAGAAATTTCGCAAAATTTTTTAAATACATAATATAAGGTATTCGATGCGCTAAAAATAAATAATAATAAATTTTTACTAAAAATGCTTTCGGATATATATTTGCGAGTATTGAAGATCACGGCTCTCATCTAAAAATATACATACTTCATACGGTCTATACCAGTTAAATAACCATCAATCATTTTGATCTACGTTGTATATCAACAAATTATGGTTTGGAGAGGCATTCATTATGAAAAGATCATTCTCTCAGTGGATATGCAAAATTATGCTATTATGATTCAGATAAGCGTATAGCTAACCAACTAATAAAAAGTCGAATTTCGCAAGACTCCATGCACAAAATGTCGATCAAATTGATATTAGAAAAGTGTAAAGAAGGAAATTGTGTTATAGATTTTGCTAGTTTATATACGGAAATTATTGCCTATGGATTTGTATTTTCTGCCGTCAGCTATTCATTCATGCTTACCAGCACCATGGCACCACCAACTTAAATTCTAGGTTTTAACCTATCATCCTTAAATAGATGTCCAGTCTCCATCACAGCAGATTTCTCACCTCTGGATATAAATGTCCAAGACACTTATTTGTAAATGCTCCACCTTAATTGCACCTATGGGAAATAGGGCACCTCTATTATTTGTAAGTAAATGGTCCAATATTTTCTCATTGCCTGGACAACCCTAGCTAGAAGTTCTTAGCTAGGAATAGATTAGTATGTCTGCTAGGAAATTGCACCTTGTCTCCATCTTTTTTTAGCCTTACAGTGTTGCATAGTTATTGAGAGTGGACAATGATTTGATTCAAACTCTTGCCTAACCCTCTATCTAGCTACCAACCTAGCTAAGGTACTTGCACCAAGTTTTCAAGGAAGCTACATTTATTGCTTTAATTTCTAGCATGATCTCCAATTAGGACAAGGGTGTTCGGCAGGGATTCGGGGTTGTAAAGTGGGGACTTGGAAGTCATATTGTCCATTAATTACGTATTATATTAATGTATATTGTGCGTTAAAATAATATTATTTTATTGTAAAAAAATTATATAAACAGTTGGATAACGTTTGGATAATTTTGTTTGGTATCGTTTTGACGAGGGTCTCCCATTTATTAGTGCAGACAAAACCCACTAGTGCAGTCCGTATTACCGTCCTGTAGTGCGTGTAAAGTGAAGTTTTTTTCTGTTGTTGTCAAGTTATAATGAAAATGTATGGTTCAAAATGATGCAATTTTGAAAGATTGTATTTTGATAATAATTCGCAGACTGCACTACGACTCTTAGATCCTGATTTGGCATACTTTCATTTTGGGTGTTTTCTATCAAATTATAAAATACAGTCTTGCATTCTTATAAATGAATTAAAAACTAGATAATTTCATACTCGTTTCCAGATGATTTCTTTGAATTCTTTATATAAAGTTACTACTACTCATCTAAGAAGTCTATTTTATGTATTATTATTTAAACACTTTTACAGATTTTTATTGTAATTTATAAATATATAATTTACAACTTATAATTTGAAGAGTTGTTGAATTATTTGTTCATATTATTTTTATTTCTCATGAATTTTTGTTAATTTGATGTTGAGTTTTGTAAATTCGTCTGCATAAGATAAATCAAAAAGTAAAAAAATATTAATCAAAGTTTAAAGAAAATAAAATATCTGTCTACTTTGTATTATTTTCGTCTTTAATTTACATTTTAAAGTTTCTACCATAATTTTTTATTTTTTATTTTTTAGATCTCTTTCGTAAGGATGAACAAATAATTTTAAAAAATTGACGCAAAATTGAAAAAAAATCATAAAAAATGAGAGAATTATGACAAGAATAAGTAAAAATGTTAAATCAAAGCTAGCGTATGTCTTAAGATTGCCGTATCCTTTGTAAAAAAGGAATATAGGAAGGAATAAATTGTTACACTGCATAACTCCTTATAGGAATTAGATAACCAGAATAACAAATATTCGGATTCCACCTCAATTATCCCCAAACAAACATGTCCCAAAGAGACGATCTCTGAAAAGTAAAATGTGTATGTACCCACTAATATATATGGTTTTTGGTTTATTGAATTAAATTGAAAAAAAATTAAAAATTCATTTATTTTTTAAATTTTATATTAGCTTTAATAGATTAATTATTAAGAAGTTGTGTCTGTTTTTTGATATTTATTCGGATGAATAATTGTGTCACTTCTTTAATTATTGCGTTATTTCTTTAATAATTATGGTATTTTTTTCATAACTATCCCGAATAGTCACAAATACTTTTTTAAATATGTGTGTTTTCACCTCTTGTACTATGTTTTTTTGGACACACAATTTTTGAATTTATTTTTAATATATTATTTTGAGCATTGAATCTTCAAGCGGGAGAGTAAAAAATGTCATTTGGTTTGCTTGCCACATCGATTGTAGTACGGATCAGATGAGATTTCAATCATGTTAACGTATATTTAAATCGTAATCAGAGTAGTGACGGCAAAATTTGTCTAAAAATAGCAATGTCTTGATACTAAATTTGATCAATTTTTATAGAATTTTCATATTCTATCTTCTTATAATTTTATCGATTTTGACAATAACACAAAATAATATACATAATTTTTCTAACAGTATTTAGTCTAGAGATGATAATTTTGTCCGGTCCAATTCGATTCAGCTTATTCTGCGCTCCGTTTGGATTGAAATTTTAGGGATTTCTTCGGAGATTGGGTTAGATTTTGAGGCAAAATTTGAAAAAAAAAAATAGAAATTTATTACAAAATAACGAGGCGAGACAGTGATGGTCAAATATATCCACGATGTGTGTTTTTTTCATTTCTAATCTAGCTAGCGCCGCTTGTTAGTGGACATTAAAATTAGTTTTCCAAAAATCAATGAGGTGTGTTTTGAGTTATAAAAAAGCACACTAAATTGTAAAAAGAACAGCGTCTACCTAGCATGCTTTAATGGTGGAAGGGAAAAGCAAAGCAAGCTCCCTCTAGTAGTGCCCAAAATCAAGAGATGATCAGATCTTCTTGTCTTTAATATACAGTATTTAGAGAGATTAGACATCATGTATGTCTCTTTCATTGCCTACATTACCCGAAAGTCCCTGAATTCTCGTGATATTGTATTTTATGTTAGATAGAAGAGTACTTTTGACACTTCACATGCATCATTTAGTGGGCCAAAAGGCCAGCACTCCATCACAGCCCCAATTTGGACGGTAAAGAAATAAACCAGACTTTTGGAGGAAATGAAAGAAAGATAGATTGTCCATTACCATTTATATTTTTTCCCCCAGTGTCTTTTCATATACTCCTTTTTCTTTATGTATGTGTAGTACATCTGTTTTCCTTTTATCAGAGAGAGAGAGAGAGAGAGATTTGTGATTATGTGTAGTACATGGGTGAATTTCACATTGCACAGAGTATTACTCAATTTTCACATTGACCCCTTAAAACTTCTTGTTTTCTATTGAGTTCTTACCAATGTGAGTCGTGTGTGTGTATGTGCGTGAGAAAGAGAGAGAGAGGGGGAGAGATGTATAGTACATGGGTGAATTGCACTTTGCACAAAGTATTACTCAATTTTCACATTGACCCCTTAAAACTTCGTGTTTTCTATTGAATTCTTACCGATGCGTAGTCGTGTGTGTGTGTATGTGAGAGAGAGAGAGAGGGTGAATTTCACTTTGCACAAAGTATTACTCAATTTTCACATTGACCCCTTAAAAAATTATGTTTTTTTGTCGTATCGAATTCTTATCGATGTAGTCATGTGACACTGTCTTCCATATCATAACCGAAAATACCATGTGGCATTATCCGAAAGACGTTGTGTGAAATTAAACGATTTGGGTATAATGATTAACAATTTGAAGTGGAAAAATTCTAGTGCAGCATGACATGTTTCGTAGGTGGAGTGACAATTGTTTAGCAGGATGAGGAAAATAAACTAAATATTACTCTATTTGTCCATATTTATTTGTCTATATATGTCATTAGCTGATCAAGAGGTCGTTTGTACTTTTTACTTGAGATCACTCAACATATGCAAAAACATTCATTTTTCTTCATAAAATTATTATTCGGTGTCTTAATTAAACTGTGCATGACTACTAAAAAATAGACAAATAAATTAGAATTCAGAATAAGTATTGTTATTATTAATCTTTGATTTTTCAGCACCTAAGTGGCAGTTCAACGTTGACCCCTAGTCAATCTTGCATTATTGAAGAGAAAAGATTCTATGAAAAAAGAATTTTTTATGTTAAGAATGGAGATTTCTTGGTGTTTGTTGAAATTTTTACTTTTGGGATTTAGTCGAAAGACCAATCAGTATTTGCTTGACCAGAGAGACAGAGAAATCAATAGAATACCGGAGAAAATTAGCTTTGCCTAGTGCTCATCCTTGCTATTCTGGTGAGAGCAAGACTGCCGACGATAAATTTTTCTCATGATAAAGAGTCCGAGCAAATTAAGAATATTAAGAATTTTCGTACCATCTTTCCAAATATCATCTCAATATTCATTGTTATACTATTATTTGCTCCGTTATATTCAACGGGCGAAGTAACAGTCGATCCAGTCATTCTTGAATAAATTAGAAAGTTGAACCAAACGTTGTGAACTTATATTGGGAATACTCAACCACAAGGGCCAAAGTTGCTCATGTTGTATTTCTAAATGCTGAAAGTGTTATTTGCTTGATGCATATGTACTTGGAGAGAGAGAGAGAGAGAGAGAGAGAGAGGTGGCGTTGGCAGTGGTGAAATAGGGAGGTCCTAGGAGAAGAAAAGGCAAAGGCAAACATATGGGGGACCCATGTGCTGGCCACCTACCGCGGACCCATGAGTCTGTTTCGTGCTTGGGCGGCTAATCAGCAACCAATGGTGGAATCCATGTGAAAACATCCAAATGACCAACCCAAACCCATATCACCACAATATCTCATCATAATATATATATATATATATATGATGATGGTACTACTACTACTACCACCCCCTCCTCATTATCTATCAATTTGACTAAGACCCACTCACTGACCCAGTAAAAGATAAAGATATGGGAAACAAAGATAAATAAAGTTTCAGTGATCTGTGTGATGAGGTGTGTTGAATAAAGTCCAGAAACTCCCCTCTCAGTTCCTCGTGTTTGATGAAGTTCCCTATGCACCTCTGCAACTTCCCAACTACTTCTTCCTCTCTCTCTCTCTCTCTCTCTCTCCCCCCACCTCTGTCTCTCTCTTTGTTTTTTTCTCCAAGCCATTTGGCAAAGTGATAGGGTGAGCCCACTTTTTAAAAAATTTCTTAGTTGACGTAAAAGTTAAGGTTGGGTTGTTATTTTCACACGACATTATTATGGTTCACTACCTAATATTTTAAATTTTTTAAGACCCAAAACTGACGTTAGATGTGATTTCATGCGCAAATCCATTATCTTTTTAAATTATGTATAATTATACTCTTTTTTAAAGAGGCTTTCAGTTGGTTTGTGATGGTAATTTCACGTATTGATCCCGACAAATTTATGTAAGAACCGAAATCGATTCGACTATAATCGTGTTCGGTCGATTTTATCTCGTCATCCGAATTAATTGGAACGAGCTTAATTTTAGGCCAAATATATAAAATTAACTTAGTGTACGGTTATCCACATATAAATAACAGAAGAAATTCAATTCAAAGAGACAAACCCACTTCAAAGTCCAAACCCTTGTTCATGCTTTTTCTGGGTATCTCGTGAAGTTTGAACATTGCGTTCAGGGTTACTTTATTTTGTTTGACCGTTGAATTAGAGTGAGATTTTATAACTAAAATTTATTTCCATAAATTCAGTTTTTCTTCGATTGGTGCAAGCAAAAAATAAAAACACTTGAAATTGAAATGAATAATTAAAAAAAATCTATTCGATTAACTTGAAATCAATCTATTCGTATTCTGGGCAATTCTTCGATTAGTTTGATATTTTTGATAATCCTTCCACCACTAGTATTTTGGTTATGGGGTGATAGTGCCCTGCGAACGAGGGTGTGCCAACCAAATTTCAAGTATAGATACAGGACAAATGGTCCATGGCTATCGGATGAACAAACCTTTGGTTTAGTTCAGACATTAGGCCGAGATTGCGCTCTTATCCATTTCCAAAACTGTGCTATCTTTGACATTATTATTATTATGAGAGAGAGAGAGTCCAATATAATGGGTTTCCTATGAGACTAGCTTCCCTCCAACGTAGGAATCCCATCATGTGTGGTCCATCCTTTATGGATGGCTTACAATTTCTCTCTCTCTCTCTCTCTCTCTCTCTCTCTCTCTCAGAGTCAGATAGATAGATATAGTGGCATTACCATTAATTAGCTGTGTTTTTTGTGCCTATGCTTTTGGTTTTGCGGGGCAACCGCAAATGTTTGTAAACAACCAAACAATACAAACACGTGGATGGCTTTGGTTATATATAGCCAAAAGTGTGATGGAGTACTTCAACTGCATAAAAATATCACATCCTAATTGAAAATGATATGTTTGGATACACCGAATGGTGTCAAATAATCGAAAGAGACAACGGCGGAATATAAAACATGTGTGATAGGTGTAGAATTATACACGCTTTGGTTTGAAAATCATTATAAACTTGTTTCGTTTGAGAATCTTTTTAGGTCTAAATGGATAGAAAAAATAATTAATCGAGCAAGTTCCACGTGATCCTGCGAAGTTCTAAGTTCTTTGTAATTCTCATCATAGAAGAGTCCTATTGAAACTTGAGTCAGAAATCATGAGATAAAGATGAACAATTTATGTAATTAAACCACTCCACGTTTTAGCTCCATTTTACATTCTTAAAATTAATGGAAAATTTTTTAATGAAATTTCACCCTTGATCCTATATACATGGATCCACTTTCATTCTATGAGATATGAGACTATCTTTCTAGAATACATACATACCGAATGATTTTGCTATCGAAAGAGTGTTTCTAATGTAACACTGGTGTTTTTAATGTTTAAATTTTTTTTTTTTTTTTTGTAGATATTTGATCCCAGCTTGAATCACGAGAGCATTAGATGAATGGTGGAAAGCTTTCAGAAGGGCTAGAAGCAATATCATCATTGTGTATGTAAACATTTATATTATATATTAATAGGGTGTAGTATATGTGACACTGTTTTTATTATAAAAGAAAATCATACAATATTTCACATCATTCCACGTTTAATTTTTGTTTTTTAACTCTCATTCTTTCTCTCTTCTTTTACATTTTTTCTCCTTTTGTGAGGACATATGTAACGCCCATGTACAACGATCTGGTCCAAAATATTTAGTCTTATGTTGACAATCTCTCTATCTTCAAAATTTTGTGTCCTCGTAAGGGTTGAACACTAGAGTTACTGTGGCCGAATATCGGGTATGTTTTCTATTGACCACAAAATCCTGATTCCACAGTTGATTGTGTACGCGGGTCATTCTGATACCATTTGTAACGCCCTATGTATATTACTGACTCAATAACTTATTGGAGTCTAACCACGTGGCTCAAAATGCTTAAAATCAAGTTGGTAGTAGTAGTTTACATGATTTCTTATATACCTAGGATTACCCATGTATATTTTCAATGTGGGACGAAACATCACAACGTATCTCATACTTCAATTCTGATCTGTAAATATTACACTTGTCAAATTTGGCACCACAAATTGAATTGCCAAAATATGGCATTAAATTCAACACAAGAATAGAGAGAATTTTGCCATTTCTACCGTGAAATTTTCACTTTAGCGTGGCATTTGGCACAAGTGTGAACTTTGCCGGATTTGAAGAGCTGTAGTGCTAGCAAAAACAACATAATTTCATCTATTTTGTTTTTGTAATTATATCATTTTGATTTATCACTTGAATTGTTATAAAAATAGTTTCGATGACAAAGTTAGCAAAATTACATTTTTTTGTCCGCATTACATGTACACTGTGAGAAACTATATTACGATCTCTCCGAATCCAAACATGCTCTTATATGTTTCAGTGTTTATCGCTAGCTACCTTTAAAATATTTACTGATGAATCAAAAACAATTTTGATAATCGCTTACAAAAATAATTGTAAAACGTACCACTCTTTTTTTAACTCATCATTTTTTTGACAAACACCCATCATAGCAGGAGATTAATTTATACATACAGAAGCATGTATGTATATAGGTGGGAGGGA
>JABCMJ010016217.1:0-16842 GCA_014822125.1 Arbutus unedo
ATATAATATCTTTTTTTTTTCTTTTTTTTTTTAATAATCATATATATACATAACATATAAATATATTACATATCACATATATACATCAATATATTCGTGTACGCAAACGCAACAAAATTTATACGCGGAGTAAAATAATAAAATCGTTCAAATATATTCATATATCAAAAAAAAAAAATGAGGGTCATTACAACCATCCCCTAACAATTTATACCTCAGACAATTATCAAATTTATCATGATATCTTACTTAGCAACAAAGTAAATTTCCATCACAAACGTCATTTTTTTCATCACAATTGAAATTTTAGTCAAGGAAATTTGTTGTCACGACCCAAAAAATTTAAAACCGTAGCTTATTTTGCAACTCAATAAATTTGCCATCACGAACATCAAATTTACCATTATAACTGAATTTGCAATTCAGCAAATTTACCATCACGTCCCAAAAAATTTACCATAATAGCTTACTTTACAATCCATCAAATGTATCATGAAGGTAAATTTGCTGGATGATCTGCTGATTGTTTCATTCCTGACCTCACAGGATTTCATCAAGGCAATGATTTTTGGCATCTAAACATTTATGGCAGTAATTTGTGGAATCACGAAATTTTTTCCATGTCTTGAAGTGAAATAGGACAGTGAAATCCCACGATTTATGGGAACGAATCTAAATGTGTGAAAATTAGACTTAAGGGTAGTTTTGATATTTTTTGAATCTCAGGACTAAAACATAACTCAGAAAAGGCAATGAGATGAAAATATACATGTCATAAAGAAATAAGATTGAAATTTAAGTTCCCCTTGTTTTTTTAGTTTTTGAACATTAGTTTGTACTTTCTAAATTCCTTTCATCAAAGCGAACAGGCAAACTCCAAAATATTGATGAAAATATAATAAATACAAAAACAAAATTGAATAAAGAAAAAAAAATAACTTATTTTTTTTGTCTTTAGTAATTATTATTATTTTTTAGTTTTTAGACATTAGTTTATATTTTTTAGATTTCTTTTATCGAGGCGAACCAACAAATTTTAAAACATTTGATGAAAATATAACAAATACAAAAAATAATTGAATAAAGACAAAAAAAATGACTTATTTTTCATCTTTAGTGAATGATTTTTAATATTTGAATATAATTTTATAATTTTTAGATTTTGTTCATCAAAATGAACCAGCAAATCTCAAAAAGTTAATAAAAATATAATAAATACAAAAAAATTAAATGAAGACAAAAAAATAATTTAGGCCAAATAGTTAAAATGAGCGTATTTAGTGCAAGTTTTCTTTTGGATACAGTATATCAAAAGGACTCGTCGTTCTAATTTGCTATGAGATAAACTTAAATTGTATTACAAATTCTTTACTTTGAACTTTTGACTAGAGTCTCTTTTTTAATCTGTATTTGACTTTTAGCTAAAGAAGAAATGTATAGGGCTCCATATTGGGGCTGGCTTTGGAATTAGTCCGGGGACTTGCTTTTAGCATCCTCCTAGGACAAGGTTTATCCTGGTGTTTATAATTTGGCGAAAAAATTATGTAAAAAATCACAAAACATCAAATACTATCAGTTGTCTAAAAAAAAAACCCAGTCCAAAATCAGCCTAAATATCTCTTTTGGTGTTTGTCCTATAGCTTCTTTTGTGGACATCTGTGCGTGTGTGTGAACGTTGATTGGTATGAATGTCTACAAAAACTCTGGATTCTAATAAAAACATCTCATGAAATAGGACCAGAGCCATAGCCAAATGGAATATATCACAATCCCTTTAATGCAATCCTCTGAGTTTTGTGTGCAATATGATAATTTCAACTTTTGCAGTCAACATAACTGAGTTTTTTGATTGGATAATGCATCGAAGAACTCAACGATCTGGATTTAAAAATGTTTGGGTGACGCTACCCAGAAAAATATCAGCTCTAGTACTAGCTTTTACCATGAATATGAACGTCATGTTAGGTGCATGATACTGATGGAGTACTTAGTTCATTATATGGGATTTCCTCCAGCCAAAGAACTCAAAAACACCACCTAATATTTAGTTAATGTGCAAACAAAAGCTAAAGTTAGTGAAGGCTCAATTCAAACAAATATACATAATAGACAGAACCCACAACATTCTAGTTTAAAAGATAGAGACCTATGGACAAAACTTCGCAGTAGAATTGTTGTGTTCAAAGCCTCGCTCCGTCACAATTTATGCCTTCAGTCTCATAGAACCACAAGATGCAGCAAAGTATCGAGCAAATTATTTTCAGCATCAGCCTTTTACCCTGATAGAGAAAAAAGGCCAAAAACCGGATTAGGTACCGCGAAAAGACTTCTAAAAGAAGTTATTTTGCTGCGGTTTGCATATAAACTCACTTGGATTGCTCTTCGGGTTTTTTCTCCAACTCTTCACTTTCAGTTGCATTTAAGGCTGTCAGCTTCCCAAAAGATTCCTTGGCATCCCCAAAAAAGTCCTTCACTTTATCAACTACTGTTTTGAGCTTGTCTTTTGTCGGGAGCTGAAAATTGCATTCGGAGGTCAAAGGTATCACAAATAAGAAAGGCAAACAAGACTCAAGCGAGCTGATGGAAGTTTGAACAGAAATATGCAAAAAGGAAAAGGAAGAATCAATCAATAAGCTCAGAACTTCAACCTTGAATTTCCTTCCACATAAATATAACAACATTTACATTGCATAAGCAGCAACTTAATAGAGATATGAGTGCGAGGGACAGGACTTGGCAAATGTCTCAAGGGCCAAGCCAGATATGTAAGATCCATATTCCTTCGACAATGAGGGTCCCTTTGGACAGAAGTGGATTTTAACGTTCAATTTTAACAAAAATACAAGAGCTTAAGTTAGACTAGAAGATGGATTAGACGTAAAGGAACACATTATGTTGGAGTTTTCACACATACAATCCTTAACACGAAGAATTTCAAATCACTCCTACATTTTAGACGTATTCCGGATTCATTATCATATAGATTCCAAGCTCAATGTTGAAATCCATAAGTGACCAAATCCAATTTTCAGCTATTCTAAATCACAAAATCAAATCCATTCATGTGAAATGAAATCCACAATTATCCAAACATGGCCTTTGAGAATAGGTGATCTAGGGAAGTCATAAAAGTTGTCTAGGCTTCGGAATTCTTACAACATTTGCTACGCCTTTGGTAAGCTAAATATATGTCATTTTATTTGCCTAACATAAAATTCAGAGAACCAAAAGAACTAGGAAGAAATAACCATTGACTACCTCAATTACATTTGAAGAAGTAAGTGCTGATCTCAAATTGTTATTCTCCTGCATGGAAAGGGAAAATTAGAGCATGCACTGCCAGAACTATTTCGCTCATGAAATTGCATGTTTGGGGATGGGAATTCTGGGAGACATTACAACAAGTTTGTAGCCATATCTGAATGCAGTAGCTGACCGCAACACACGATGCTGTTTACGCGCTGCTATTATTATCTCCTTTTCATCCTGTTTAAATAGAGACCACCTGTCAGCTACATATAATTAGAAAGAGATTTTGGAGTGGCTTAACATAGAAAGTAGAAAATCAAATAACTAGGTAATGCTCGTAATGCAAAATCAGCTATTGGAAAAATTTATACACCCGTCATGTCTTATGAAAAATTTCCCCAAGCAAGAATACTAACCCAAGCTAAAGTTAAAATTGGAAAAGTCTACACCACATCAGACAAACCCCCAAATGATCTAATTTAACATTTACAAAATAGCTCAAGTTAAAAATGTGATGAGATTGAGATAAACATGCTTCATTGCCTAAGAAAAACATCTTTCCTTGTACAAAAAACCACATGACTTCGAAACATAAAATTGCAGCAGTTGCTGCTTTCAGGCTGCGGAGCAGAAATGTATAGAATGGTTTCTCAAATGTCTCTAGGCAAAAGAAATTTTGCACTACAAGACAAACATGGGAAACATGGTCCAAGAAACAATTCTAAGCTAGCAGACATTAACCAACGACAATTAGAAATGCTAGTAATCGAAACTACCCAAGTCTACTAGAAAAGGATGGTCAAAAAGGGGAAATTATTGAGTCTTCCGGAGGTAAAAAGGAACAAAAGGTAGGTGCTAATCTGATGGCAACGAAAAGTCTCTTCGAAGCAGTTTAATTACGTGCAGACTCCATGTATAACTCAATGGTTTTTTCCTTCATGAAGTTCTTGAAACTCTTTTATGCATGGAGCACTGATTTCTCGCTCATAATATCCATTTCAATAAAATCAGAAAATGGCAACCTCCAACATGTGAATCAGCTCAACATAGATCAGGTTCAACCATTTCCAGCGAATATTTAATATTGTTCTCTACGACAGATCATACTTCCACTAGTATTTCCATTTCAGCTGTGAACCTCAACATCCATCTCATTTAACATTAAACATATAAAAAAATTGACTACCACCAATAAAAATCCCACAAAAGGCTGGACCATGAAGAACCGGAAGTCTTTCTTATGAATTCTGAGAGCAGAAGATATTAAAACACCGTGAAAGAAGTCTTACTCTGTAAATAACAGCTGCAAGATTCCTAGCAAGAGTATCTTTATAAATATACTTCCCCAGAAAATTATCTTTCGCTGCAACCATAATCTTGGCAGTTGTACCACCAGATATAATACTGAGTGGGTACCACATAAAACCCTGCAAAATGCAAAGCAAGACTTAAAACTGAAAGTGTCAACCTGATATTCTCTCAAAGAGACGAAAAATATAACCTGGACATAAATATATGGTTTGAAAAGAGCTAATATATGTAGTGCCCTAGGAAGGAAAACCCAACACACACGCGCACAATCACAAGAGACAAAGGTTTAGGTGGTTCTCCAAAATCAGATACGTCAACGGGGCGATGGATGGAGAATAATACAACTATCTCAGACCTCACAATCTATCTGATTACCCTTGGTTCACTCTCACATTGTCCCTTTACAAATACAACAATTTATGGGGAAACAAATCAAAGGGCATTCAATGTTTGACCATGCTTGCCATGCTTTCTTGGCCATGCTTTCATTCAATTGATGAGCCAACCAACATGCTTACTTGGCACACGTTCTCAACAATCTCGACCTCGGCGAAAACTTGAATAATAGCGTTGGAACTTAACCCCTGTAACCACCTTGGTAAGCATGTCTTCCGGATTATCCGCAGTTCCGATTTTATGAAGAAGAATATCTCCTTCATCAACAACCTCTCCGACAAAAGAAATCAGACATCAATATGCTTGTTGCGGGAATGATGAACCTGGTTCTTTGCCAAACAAATGGCACTTTGACCATCACAAAAGACTTCAACGTGCTCATGATCAATTCCCAAATCTTCAATCAAACTATGTAGCCAAATAGCTTCCTTCAAGGCCTTAGTCAAGTGACATATACTCTACCTCCATTGTAAACTGTTGAGAGGTTTAAGCCATAGATTTCTGTATATTTATCTCCTTAGGAGGAGGCACACTATATATAGGACATCTTACATATTCAAATAAGGAAATATAAATTAGTAACAAATCACCTGGCATTCTATATTCCTAAATTACTTCTAATCAAATCCCTAAATGAACTTCCTAATTATATGCCTTCCAAATTATCCTCCTAACACTCCCCTTTAACCTGGAGAGTATATATCATGAACACCCAGCTTGTGACAAATGAAATCAATGGTGACTTTCGGAAGTGCTTTGGTGAAGATATCCGCAAGTTGAGGACCGGAAGGAACAAAGGGAGTTGTAATCCCTTTCAACTCTACTTTCGATTGAACAAAGCGACAGTCAACCTCGATATGCTTAGTTCACTCATGAAATACTGGATTATTGGCTATATGAATAGCAGCTTGATTATCACAATAGAGCGGAATCGGATCATGAACTGGAAATCCAAATTCTTGAAGAAGCGTGCGTAACCAAGTCAGCTCACAAGTGGTATGAGCCATTGTCCGATACTCTGCCTCAGCACTCGAACGTGCCACGACTGATTGCTTCTTGCTCTTCCATGTTACAAGATTACCACCTACAAAGGTGCAGTAGCCAGTAGTAGAATGACGGTCAGCGGGGGATCCTGCCCAATCAGCGTCAGTGTATCCTTCAATTCGAAGGTGCCCAGAAGATTTATACAAAAGCCCTCGACCAGGAGCATTCTTGAGATATTTTAGGATACGAATGGCTGCTTTCATGTGAGGAACTCGAGGACAAGTCTTAAATTGACTTACAATGCTGACTGCATAAGAAATATTTGGCCGAGTGATGGTAAGGTAGATGAGTTTACCCACTAGTCTCCGATACATCTCTGGATCGTTAATCAATTCACCATCATCAGGCATTAACTTGAGATTAGTTTCCATAGGAGAGGCCACGGGTTTAGAACCCTGTATCTTTCAAAAGATCAAGACTGTACTTCCTCTGGGATCGACTGACACCTGCTTTAGATCTAGCAACTTCGATTCGAAGAAAGTATCGAAACTTACCCAAATCTTTAGTGAGAAAACTGGAACAAAGATGACTAATCAAGGTCTGGATGACATGAGTATCACTTCCAGTAATTACAATATTATCCACGTATACAACCAGAATCACAATGCCTTTGTTAGTGTGATTGAAGAAGACAGAGTGATCAACTTGATTGCAAGTCATGCCATGAGAGATAACCGAATTGCTGAATTTATCGAACCAGCCTCTGGGAGATTGTTTGAGTCCATATATAGATTTGTGAAGATGACACACATACTCCTCCTTGGACTCAAAACCGGGGGATTGAGCCATATAAACAATCTCAAATAGATCCCTATACAGGAAGGCATTTTTGACATCGAGCTAATGAAGTGGCCAAGCAAGATTAGCCGCAAGCGAGATAATAATGCGAATAGAGTTGAATTTGGCAACCGGGGAAAAAGTCTCCTTGTAGTCAAGACCATAAGTTTGAGTGAAACCTTGGCCACGAGGCGAGCTTTGAGATAATCGACAGTACCATCGGGATTGTGTTTGATGGTGAAAACCCAATGGCAGCCAACAATATGGGCCCCAGAGGGCTTGGTGACAAGAGTTCATGTATGATTCAGGTCCAATGCCCGCATCTCTTCTTGCATAGCAGAGCGCCAGCCAGGATGAGCAAGGGTGTCCTAGCAAGACGTAGGAACAACAACCAAGAAGAGAGACGTAGAAAAAGCTTGAAACGAAGGAGACAAGTGATTATAAGAAACAAAGTGAGAAATAGGATGAGAGGTGCAAGTGCGCGTACACTTTCGAACAACAATGGGGAGATCAAGCGTAGAGTCGGGTGAATCCGTAGACAGCAAGGGAGACGGTAGGGTGAAGTGCAGGTAACGGTAAGAAGCGAGCTGGCTGGAAGTAGTATAAGCCATTCTTCTCATATCCACCCACCAATCCCCTTCTTCGTCTTTAGATCCTGAAAATCACAATAAGAGGGATAAAATGTTACTCAACAATTTAAGGTCTGGGTGAGTTTGTGAACAGATAATAAGTTAAACGAAAATTGGGATAGATATAAGACAAAAGAAAATGTGAGGCCAGAATCACAATAAGTGCCAAGGCCGTGAACTCGAGTTTTAGTGCCATTAGCAATGGTAACATAAGATGGGGTAGCTGGATGAGTGACATCAGATAAGAGAGAGATATTACTTGTCATGTGATCAGAGGCACCAGAATCTAGGATCCAAGGAGTATGACAGGTGGAATAGAGACATGTGTTACCTGATGCAACAAGGGTAGCTATAGAAGAAGAAGATGCGTTGGCACAATGGATAATTAAATCATACTCGGATTTAGAAATAGTGATGTGATCTGAAGTGACAAGCTCAGATAGCTCCCCCTCAGAAACAGCCTGATTAGCCCAAGCAAGCTTGCCATGAAGTCGCCAGCAAAACTCAACATTGTGGTTAGTCTGACCACAATGAGTACATTTCTTAGAGCCGCGACCACCTCGCCCTCCCCGACGACCACCACGATTAGAGGAACCATTAGGAGGACGGCCAGCCATATAATTACCAGAAGCTCCAGAAGGAAGAATGTAACGCTTGGTGGGAGCAGCAAGGGTAGACCGAGGAGGGGTCTCTAGGATAGAAGAGTGGGTAGCAGCTCGGCGAATACGAACAAAGGTCTCGCCAACTGTAGGGATGTCCTTTCCAGACAAGATCTGAGAACTCAAACGGGCTAGTTCGAGTTTGAGACCAGAGAGGAATTTAACAACCCGAAACTCCTCCCCGTATCGTTGTTGTTTCTCCAAGTCTTTTGTTAAGGATTGATAGATATTCAACTCATCCCACATGCCTTTTAACAGAGAAAAGTATTCTTCCACTGAACGATTCCCTTATTGAAGAGAAAAAATATCTTGATAGAGTTGACAAATACGAGAGAGATTTTGATTGGAAGAATACAGTTCTCGTAGTGTATCCCATATAACTTTAGAGGTGTCCAAACAAGAAACATTATTAAAAATATCCGGATCCAGACTATTCCAGAGTAAAGTCATAATCCAGGCATCATTTTAACTCCAATTGGGATCAGTAGAAGGTTCATCAGTGATATAGGAAGTTTCACCACTCGCACGGAGAGAGAGAGTCACAGATCGAGACCAAGAGAGATAATTTGACCTTTTTAATTTAATAGTAGTAAAGGTATGTTGAACAAAAGGGTCTCTTATATCCTTGATTTCCTCAACACTGATTTCTGTAATTTTCTCAGCCATTGTATAAGATAGTAGCAATAACCAATGTAAAACAAAATAGAGAAGAATGAATATCAGCGAAGAGTGGATATCAGTGGAGACAGAATGGGTACCACACAGAGAGCTGATGAGTCCTAGAAGAGCTCCGGTGAGTGTAGAGAAATCCGGCTAATGCAGAGAACTCCGGCGAGTCTCCGGCGAAGCTCCGGTGGTGGTCAATAAGTGGAGATCGAGTGAACTGAGAGTGGATCAGTGGTGGTAATAGTCAGAAAGCACAGGTCGGAGGCTCTGAAGGTTCAACAAGACCACTGGTGGTCTGGTGAGTCTCGCCGGAGTACGGCAGAGCTCCGGCGACGGTCCGTGAGGGTAGGCAATGGTCGGTGGAGGTCGGAGGTCACTGTGGAGCGTTGGTCAGTGCTCATACCAAGAAGGAACAGAATAGATCAGTGGGTCAGTTTCTTTTCTCTCTGGTAAACCGATCGAGAGAGATCATGAGGCAAAAAAAAGAGCAAGCCGAACAAGAATCGAGCAAAAACGAGATCGAGCGAGAGAAAGGTGTATAGGACCAAGTCAGATTAGTGTTTTAAAACCCGCTCTGATACCATGTTGAAAGGTTTAAGCCATGGATTTCTGTATATTTATCTCCTTAGGAGGAGGCACACTATATATAAGACATCTTACATATTCAAATAAGGAAATATAAATTAGTAACAAATCACCTATCATTCTATATTCCTAAATTACTTCTAATCAAATCCCTAAATGAACTTCCTAATTATATATCTTCCAAATTATCCTGCTAACGTAAACAATACCACTGTTGACTGCAAAGTTGACCTCCACTGACCAATCCTCCTACTAGTGTAAAGACATATTCTGTACTTGACCGTCACTTGTCCAAATCACCATTATAATATCTGAGTCCACATATCCGACCAAAAGCTAACCAATGTTTTGTCTTCTCTTGAGCTTTTTTTTTTTTTGATAGCCGAGGTATCTAGTCAATTTTGAGAATACTCCCAACCTAATGCCGACTATTTCTCGGGGGACCAATCCCACCGTCCACTTGCCTCTCGAGCTCCAATTCAACATCCACAATACCCTAAATGTACAATATACTTCACGGCCTGCCAGTGCCTTTTTCTTTGGTTGTGCATATATCTGCTCGCTATACTCGCTACATGTGAAATGTATAGGCTCGTGCAAACCATAGCATACATCAAAGCTCCCATTGTATTGGCGTACGGAATTTGAACCATCTGCTTCTGTTCATCTTTTGTGCGTGGTGACATCAAGGCGCTTATCTTCAAATGAGCGCCCAAAGGTGTACTAACAGGTTTATCATCCCTGTCAATACCGCATTTCTACAACACTTGTTTCAAATACAGAGTCAGAGTCAAACAAACGGTGCCCTTCTTTCTGTCCCGCTAGATTTCCATATCAATAATCTTCTTAGCTTTTCCGAGGTCCTACACGTTAAACTCCTTGTCGAGCTAAGATTTCAGTCTATCAATCTCCACCTTGCTCTTACATGCGATTAGCATATCATCCACATATAAGAGCAAATAGATAAACGAACCATCCCGGAGTTTCTGAAAGTACACACAATGATTGAATTGGCTCTTTGAGTATTACTACTCCATCATGAATCGATCAAACCGCTTGTACTACTATCGTGGTCACTGCTTCAAACCATATAGCGACTTCTATAGTTTGCAAGCTCAATTCTCTTTCTTAGCAACTTTGAAACCCTTCGGCTATGCCATGTATATCTCAATGAAGAAAGGCAGTCTTGACATCGAGTTGAGTCAACTCAATGTCAAACTATGCAATCAAAACAAGTAGAAGTCTGATAAACGAATTTTTGACGACAGGGGAAAATACTTCGTTGTAAATGATTCCCTCCATTTGAGAGTAGCCCTTGGCCACCAATCTAGCCTTGTATCTATCTTGGTTAGAATCTATTCTCTCCTTTTTTGCTGAGACCCACTTGCAACCAATAGCTTTCTTGCATTTTGAAAATTGTACCAATTCCCAAATCTGATTCCTGGAAACTGATCCAATCTCCTCTTCCATAACCTTCTTCCATTTGATGCTTTTTGAACTTTGAGCTGCTTCTCTATGAATGCACGGAACATTATCAACTGTCACTGGAAGTTCATATGCCACAAGATCGGCATATCGGGTTGGTTTTTTAATATCCCTCTTTGGTTTGTTGATTTCAATGGACTTAGGCTGCTGTGGAATTGCCTGCATTGGAACCTCCTCTTTTGAGCTTGTGTCCTGATTACCAAACTCTTTGACCAATCTTGGCTGGAACTAGGGGAGTCTCAACCTCTGCCTGCTCTGACTGCTCCTCCTAATGCAGAGCATTTGATTTCTCATTCTCCTTAGGACACAATTCTGCTTCAGCATAACAGATTCATCGAATTTAACATCCCTACTTATAACAATCTTCTTTCACTCGGGACACTAGAGCTTGCACCCCTTTACACCAAAAGTAAAGCCCAAGAAAATAGCTTTCTTGGCTCTAGGATCCAATTTTGACTCGGTCACATGATCATATACAGGGCATCTAAAAACATGTACCCTGTAGTAATCTCAAATAGATTTTCCAGACCATACCTCCGAAGGAGACCTTCCACAAATTGCTCTTGAAGGTAATCTATTGACGAGGTGATTGACATATTTAACTGCCACTCCCCAAAATGCTTTAGTGAGCCCGACATTGGACAACATAGACCAAACTGTCTCTATCAAAGTCCGATTCATGCGTTCTGCTACTCTGTTCTACTGCGGCGTCCTTGTAACTGTGAAGTGTTTGACTATCCCTTCATCCTTGCATAATTGTAGAAATGGATCTAACTTGTATTCACCACTATTATCTGATCTCAACATCTTGGTTTTTCTTCTGGTCTATGTCTCAATCAAGTTCTTCCATTGAAGGAACATATCCAGAACTTCATCCTTGTGGCACATAGTATACATCCATACCTGTCTGGAGAAGTCATCAATGAAAGTCACGAACCAACGTTTGCTCCCAATGTTGCATTCTTGGTAGGCCCCCAAATATCTGTGCTAACATATTCTAGAATCCCATTGGTGTTGTGAACTCCAGTGCAAAACTTGACTTGAGTTGGCTTGCCCAGTACACAATACTCGCAGAAGCCGACCTTCTTGGTCTTGGCCCTTTTCAATAGGCCTCGCCTCACTAATCCTTACAAAGCTTTCTCACCGGCACGTCCTAAGCGCATATGCCAGAGTTTGGAGGCATCTTTGTCGTCTGAGCTGCTAGTAACGGTTGCTCTCCAAGTGACTTGTGCTCCTGTCCAGGAAATACAAGTTTCCTTTTCGGGTCCCCTTCATGACTATGAGTGCCCCATGAACCACCTTCAAGACTCCCACCTTCTATTACAACCTTACTGCCCCTCGTACCAATGGCTCCCAAAGAAATGAGATTTTTCTTCAAGTCCGGAACACACCGAACATTTGTAAGGACTCTAATTGTTCCATCATGCATCTTCATCCGGATTGTGCCTATCCTTTGTGTTTTGCCGGCGCTGTCATTGCCCATAAAAACAACTCCTCCATCAAGCTGTTGGAAACTCAAGAACTAGCCCCTGTTGGGGCACATATGATAAGAACACCCCGAATCTAGGATCCACTTGTCTGAATGGCTGGCTGACGATGACATGGTCAGTGCTGACTCCAGATCGTCTTCCTCTTTCCTTGCTATATTCAAATTTGGCTTGTAGTTCTAACAGTCTTTCTTCCAATGGCCCTTTTGATGATAATGGCCACACTCATCCTTTGCTAGACGTTTCCCATTGACCGATTATCCTCTAACTTGAACCTCCATCGTCCTCCAGATTTCTTGTTGGTAGTCCTACCCCTTGTTTTTAATGCTGATGATGACGGATCCCGGTGAACTTGTTGGTCCTTCTTCCATACCTCGTTATTCATCAAAGCATTTGAACCATCAGTAAACTTTATTTCATCTGTTCCACATAGCAAGGTAGTAGCCAAGTGATCGTATGTATCAGGTAAAAAATTCAACAACAGTAATATTTTATCCTCATCCTCATCGTCAATAAAAACATCAATAATTTACAAATCAATCAAGGTTTTATTGAAACTGTTCAAGTGTTGGTTCATTGACGTACCTTGCTTGTATTGAAATCAAAATAGTATCTTTTCAGAAATAACTGATTCTCAATGCTTATTGTCATGTACTTGTTCTCCTGTTTATCCAATAATTTCCTTCATCACGAAGTACTTCTGATCCTTTATTAAACAAAGTCCGATCGTCCCGCAGGCTTGGCGATTGATCTTTGTCCAATCCTTCTCCGATATATCGTCCTTTCTTGTCTCCAATGTAATATCCAACTTCTATTGATAAAGGATATCCAATACCTTCGGCATTTCAAATACTTCACATTGCCAAATGCCGAAGGTATTTGTTCCATTGAACTTTTCCACCTCAAACTTGGCATTGGAAACTGTATTCTGTTGCCCATAGTAGTTCGAAGTGTTCTTGGACTCCAAGGTACTCCTCTCGGTGCTAGCAAAAGTGACCGTGGTATTCTATGCACAGAATCTTCCATTAGGACTCCTTAAACTCCACCAAAGACCATATGTAATGCCGAAAAACGCGCGTTTTAAGCCAGAAAAGGATAGTACACAAACTTCTGAGCCAAAAAATAGAAAACCGAGCACGCCATTGGATCCGGAATGTTGAAGTTAGTGAAAAACCACTATATTTTGTCGAAATTGAACCTAAAATGGCTCTCAAACCGCAAAAAATAGGTTCTAGGAATATTCTCGGCTGACAGTATAGGCTGACCAAGTAGAACCAATGACATGGCAGTAGGACTGATGACGTGGCCTACCACGTGGTCACACCATTGCCACGTGGTGATGGCGTGGCAAAAACGATAGACCCCTAATTGACGTGGCAACCGACGTTGATGACACGCGATGCTGGCATGGATGACATGCGATGCTGATGTGGCATGGTGTGTCAGACACCTGGCAATGGCTGGACGTCACGTGAGAATTAGGGCTGACATCAGCGCTGACTTGGCATCTTTTTCGTTGAGCTGGAGTGTGACTGCATGCTCGCGCGCGATCTGACATGCCTTCTTTTTCCGGCGCGGGAGATCCACGCCTTACTCCGTTGGCCGGCGGTATTGAACCATTCGAATTGACTTGACAAGATGAAGAAACCTTAGTGCTCAAAATAAATTTTAAAGCACTTTGGTTTTTGGGCATTGTAAACGGAGCACCAAAAAAGCTTCGTTCTTGTGTTTCTAGGTTTTCTAGTGCTCGGATACCACTTGCAATGCCCTAGGAACGAAAACCCAACACACACGCACAATCACAAGAGACAGAGGTTTATGTGATTCCCCAAAATCGGGTACGTCCACGAGGACAGCAGATTCGCTATATGGAGAATAATACAACTATCTGAGACCTCACAATCTCCCTTGGTTCACTCTCACATTGTTCCTTGACAAACATATCAATTTATAGGGAAACAAATCAAAGGGCATTCAAGGCTTGCCATGCTTTCTTTCAATTGATGAGCCAACCAATAGCTTGCTATATGTTCTCAACAATTATATGGCTTTACACCATGACGAGAAATCCAATTAAAAGGGATTCAACTTTATAAGGAAGATAATCTCGGAGAGAGAGAGGAAAAAATGGAGAACTTGTGCATAGAATTGAGGGATCTCCAGGACTTGCTCAAATCTTTACTCCAACTCGGATTTGAGTAAGAATCCCCGAAAATCCTCTCACGTCAGTCAGTTATACTCAACTTATTCGAGCGTTTTCAGGAAAGCTATAACTTTTTTAGCTTCTATTTCAGATATCTGGGTTGGAGACGTTCTAAAGAGTTAATGAAAAACTGGACCAAAAATCAGTCCAAGAACAGAATTTTACAGATCCCTCGAAACTCAGATGGGAAAGAAAATTCAAAAAACTAGAGAGGAATGAGAGAAAGGACTAACATTGGCCGTGCGGATGAAGACAACAAAACGAGGGTTTCCATCGTCTTCAATCTTTGGCAAAGGAGGAGGCGTACGGGGTTGGAATTGACGATTCATCATTCCTCTCTTTCCCTTTGCTTTCACCACTAACTGCTGATGCTGCTGCCTACGCGGAGAAGGCTTTTGGGTCTTGGTAAGAGGAGAGAATAAGGAGCGTTTGATTAAGCCCTCTTCGTTTGCTCTAGAATTCAACATGGGTAGCCGAACCAGAGCATGCACATATGACATATTACGCATACCCACCTCCATTGCAATTCACAAAGTCCTGCCACTATCTCACTCACTCTTTCTCTCTCTAGATTCTCACTCTAAATTGCACTGATTTGGTTCCTGTCACGGGGAGGATGAAGAGACAAACCACCAAAAATGGTAGACGGACGCTCATCCAATCCATCCACAATCTTATTGCCGGGAACACGTACGGGAGAGATTGGCCATACACGTGGCAAGGATAGAATGCCATCAATAGAAATTCAATGGAGCAGGTCCTTTTCAGTACCCATAACTAGAATCAAACCTGTGCCAAGTTAATAAAATTAGGATAAATTACATTTTATTATTTAATTATCTTAAATTAAACAATTTGTAACCCCTTCAATTATGAATAATTAAAAAACCTTTTGCGGCGTTAACAGAAATATCTAAATAAACCTTCAACAATTAAAATTTATCACTTAACTACGTTCAGATATAAAATTTAAAAGTTATTTTGTTTCTCTTACTTCACACATCTCCACTATATATAAAAATCCTTAGATTTGCACTTTTTAATTTTGAGATATTATTTTCAGCTCTCCTATGCTACTTCTCAAATCAATGTGTTCCTAAGTGAATGCATTATACTTTCAAATTCTTATTTTTGTTATTAACCATTTTCAAAATATATTTGTCTCTTCCAGGATGGGGTATTCATCTTTCAAGAAAGCAAATAGCGTTCAGATTAGTACATTGGAAAACTAAAATTGAGTCACCATATAATTCAAGCAGCCAAAGAATCTCTTTTAGGGGTTATTACCACACGAAAGGAAACAATATTTTTTATGACAAAGAATTTGGTCACTAAAAAGTCGTATTTAGTCACCAAAAGTCAATCGTGACCAAAATTTTTTGGTCACCTAACCCTAGTCACATGAAAGCTATTTGTGACCACAAATTTGTTGGTCCCAAAAACATATCATTTAGTAACTAAAACGTGGTCGTTGGATGTTTGTTTCAATGACCAAATTGGTCTATCACTCATATTTGGTGGTCACTAAATATTTTTTTCAGTGACCAAAAGTGGTCACTATTGGTGTCTTGTAGTGACAAACTTAGTTAATTAGGAAAAGCGTTTGGTCACTAAAGATAATTTTTTTAGGGACCAAAAACTTGTCACTGTTGGTATCCTATAGTAACCAATTAAGTTAATTATCACGAAAAATTTCTAATCACTAAGACTATTTTCTTAGTGACCAAAAAGTGGTTACTGTTTTTGCATTTTTTAATGACCACAAGTGTTTTGATTGCCAAATAATTTTTTTCGTGACTAATGTTTGGTTGGTATCATGTAGTAACCAACTAAGTTAATCATCAAAGTTTCTGGTCACTAAATAATATCTTTGGTGACCTATTAGTCGCCGATAGATTCGACGATTTGGTCATCAAAATATTTTTTTCCGTGACTAATCTAACTAAACAATATTTTTATTATTTTTTAAAATTTTGCACTTAGTATGATTGCAACACAAGCAAAATCTGCTCCACAATCCAATATACAAAAAATACAAAAAGTAACACAACCAAAATAAAAAGTTACAAAACACTAAAACCATCATTCAATGTTTACATAATCAGAATTTGACAAAATTTTTGAATCCCATAATTCAAAGCAACACAAACCATAGTTCGACCAAAAAAAAAAAACCTAATAGTAGGACAAAAGTTTAAAATTCTCATCCTAAATGCCAGTAGGACACTGTAACGACTCGAAAATTTAAATGATTTTTTTTTCTTTTTTTTTAATTATTAGAATGATCTATAATTAATTAATTAGAATTTAATACTTCATTAATATTAATATAAAGAAAATCTCTCAAGTTT
>JABCMJ010016224.1:0-35327 GCA_014822125.1 Arbutus unedo
GATACAAGGGAACAAAAAACCAACCATTCTGGAAAGTAGTAAACAACATGAAAAGTTATTGGTTTGAACTTGCCGTGATTTACAAACTCAGTAGGATTACTACTGCTTCCAACACTGCCGTGGGGATCTAAGGGGGGATTTGATGTGCTCATGGATGAGACACTTCTCTGGGACTGAACCGCACTATTGTCCACCTCAAAAGTGCTGGTGCTCCAAAATTCCTCTGACATGCTTGGTTTCTTGACTGTTTGGCCTTGAATTCTCAGTCCCTTGGATGGCTCATCGACAGCAATTATCAGTGGGGGCTTAGTACAACATCCAAGACAACCTCTGCTCTGTTGCAAATCAGGTTTATAACCATACAAAAGATTAGTAACCACACAACTTGCAATGCATAAAACAGAAAATATAATAAGAAGTAGATCTAGAATCTTTTAACTGGTATAAAACCTATGATTTCTTTCTCGAACATAAGCCAACTAAACAAAATAGAATAAAAGAAAACAATACGTTCACATCTTAGATACTTTAGTGTGGTGTTTTTTTAAAGATAATTAGCATCGGTGCATCGTACAATAAACTGGGCTAAATTATTTTGTTTATTTACAGCACCAATCACAATTAAGTCCTGTCCCAAGGAAACTGCATCCAGTCATGGAAATAAGTTTTAACCAAGACAAACAGAAACTCCGCTACCCAGTTCCTGCTTACAAACGGGAATCTGATGACATTCACTAAGCAGGTCAATTACGCTTTTTGTAGAAATTCACAAACAATCAACTTCTAAATGGAGATATATGATCCAAATTCTCCAGCTTCCAAGGCAATGGAAAATGATAAAGCAAAATAACTCTACAAGCCCTAGAAGGGCCAGCTACAAATACTGACAAACATGAAGACCAATATATCATCAACGAAAGACGACTGGTTTACAAATTCAATACAAAACATATGAACTGCATTAACTTGAACATCGATATAATAAAAAGTAATGAAGCTAAGTATTCCGTCTTTAAACTAATTGAATGTTCAGATGATGACAAAAAATTAGATCACATAATGCACATGGAGCCATAGACACATGCTAAAGATTAAATCGCCAAACTATTAGTCAATTTGGATAGAAAATGGGAATCACACCAAGCGCAAAAATATAAAAGCAAAGAAATTATAGTAATGTAATTAAGCTAATAGAGTGCCCAGCATCCAACAGAATTCATATTTGTTTGCCCCACTGAATGGTATTTGTAACAGTCAAACTCACAGCGGCAACAAGAATGTGCTCGCCATGGGTTTTAAGGACATTAGCTTATAATTAGCTACACTCAACTCAAGCAAGACGACTGGTTTACAAACTGAATACAAAACATATGAACTGTATTAACTTGAACATTGATATAATAAAACGTAATCAAGCTAAGTATTCCAGCTTTAAAACTAATTGAATGTTCAGATGATGACAAAAAAATTAGATCACATAACGCACATGGAGCCATAGACACATGCTGAAGATTAAATCACCACACTAATAGTCAATTTGGATAGAAAATGGGAATCACACCAAGCGCAAAAACATGAAAGAAAAGAAACCATAGTAATGTAATTAAGCTAATAGAGTTCCCAGCATCCAACAGAATTCTTATTTGTTTCCCCCACTGAATGGTATTTGTAACAGTCAAACTCACAGTGGCAACAACAATGTGTTCACCAGGGGTTTTAAGGACATTAGCTTATAATTGGCTACACTCAACTCAAGCAAGATGTCATCCACGGCCCGTACATGTAAAGCCCAAAGAAAAGACCATAGATAAATAATTATATAAGCAGTAAAGCTGTATGCTACGAAGCACGGATACTCCAAAACTAGTCAAGTACGCATATTAGATACTTCTCAGATACCCATACTCACCCGATACACCCCGAGGATACGCCAAATAAGTATCCAACATTAAAAATAAATCATTTTAATTTTGGATACTCGGTGGATACTTCTAGGATATGGCGGGAGATGCATTTGATTCGCTTAAGGGTACCAGTATATTTGAAGTTGCTAGTCTTTTCCTTGATAAGCCGGATATAGAAGCCGTGATGTTCTCCGCTGAAGTCTAAGGGGATGCAATTGAATGTTGAAGTTGATAAGGGTAAAAATTAGTAGAAATTATCACTTCTTGGTTTAGACTTTTGGTCGCTTTCTTTCTATTTTGAATGACTTTTGAAAATTAACTTGTGCTAAATGATTGGTATGATATTATTAACAATTCAACTACTCTTTTAGTTTTTTGGCTCCTTTTTATGCATAGTACATAACCGATAATTATAAAAAAAATTAATTTTTATAGCCGTATCCCCGACGTATCTGTATCTTATTTTTTTAAGTTTTGCCGTATTACCGTATCCGTATCGTATCGTATCCGTATCTTGTATCAATATCCGTGCTTCCTAGGTTGTATGCAATACTGAAAGGCGGTGCACAAAGTGTACGGAGAGAAGATGTACAAGCTCTGAAAGCACTTTTCCAAAATACTAGACACAATTTGTTCTGACATCATTAAGTTATCCAGAACTCCTCCCAACACCCATCAATTTCACGCAATAGTCTTTGTTGTTCATAGTCTACCATTTAACCAGATGCCTTCTTGTTACACTTAACGTCCCCTATATTTGCCAAAAATTTCCTCCATCTTTCGCACCGCAAGGTGTCGTGGGTGCTCTAATGAGGAAATAATAAGAAATGGAATACGTACAATCTTCCAACGAGAAACACTTACATTACAGAATGGGGAACACTAAAAATACTTCTGATCATGTTCAAAAACTAATTCACTCAAAATTCGGATAACCACAATCAGAACTTCCCATCCAACAATGATCACTTTATGCATAGGAAATTAGATACTATCCTTACCATATTACAGCAAGGGGAAACAAACAATTTTCTACATCAAACTATAATCAGTTGGCAAATAATAGCTGACTGGTAGAAAGGGTTACAACTCCAATAAACACCACGTTTTTTAAGAAAATTTGTAGGAAAGCAATCTCAAAATGTTCTGCAACATATGTTCTCCCACACCATGACAACTTATTTGCATATTTGAAAACACAATCATTTCTTTGGGAAATGCTAAACAGACAATCACTGTGCCTCTTCCTTCGGTTGTAGAAATAAGCGTTCGTTTCCGACAATTTCCCTAATTAACAGCAACACTACGATCAGAATCCTGGAAAATTTCTGATCCCACTCAGCACAGAACCTACGAAGAAGACAAAAAACACAAAGCAAACACAAGTATCTTACACCAAAAAGACTCGTGCATTTATCTTTCAACTTTTCCATCATCACCTTGATAAGAGCATAGCAATAAGCTCCACAAAAACCTACAAATGAACAATACCGTCTTCTCCCAAGGCGTAAATCAATTTGAATAGGCAAACAACATCTATTGCACATAGGTCGCATCGCAGAGTTTGGTGATGAAAAAAGCAACTGAAAATAGAATTGATTTAGGACCTCAAGCTATAGTAGCAAATATAAGACAAATAAGAACCACAAAATACATTTCTCTTCACTCACTCTTGCTCAGAGTCAAACTACAAGCAAGACAAGATTCCAAACCAAGAAAAGGAAAGCCACGCCTAGCAAATACAGAAATAATCCCCAACTGGGTTTCATCTAAAGATAGAAAAAGCAAAATCTGAACTACAAGATTGTTCCTCAAACTTAGTTTTTGGTAGGAAAACAGAAAAACGTATACTAAAAACCATAATTTGCGTAGCGTCAACCTTTTACGTTGTACCTTTTTATAACATTTCATTTTTCTCAGTAGCCAAACAGAGGTTCCAACCAGGGTGAGAAAGAGTAAGTCGAACTACAGTATGAATAAACAAAATATCATACCCATATTTATAGATAGATAGTTAGATGATAGATATATAAGGATGGAAAGCCTGACCCCATGCATGCGAAGATATGGCAGATCCAGGACGGAACTGATCGGCAGAGTTGCATTTAATTAGGGAAACAAATTCGATAACCTGCGAATTAAGAAATTAAAGTTCCGATCATTTTGATTCAAGTTCAATCAACTAATGAGTTTGGCCGAGAAAAAAGAGGGGAAATTTTCTAGTCAATTCTCTAGGCAACCTACACAGAAACAGAGAATAATAGAGCAGGTAATACGCATGATACCTGTCGAATAACATGGTGGGTTGAATTTCTCAATCAATAACAGTCTCTCTGGAAAGGACTTCCACGGGTAACCTAATCAAATCGTCCAAACGTGGGGCTACAGTGTTCTTGCTCTTTTACACTATTCTCTCCACTGGTACAATCGGGAAAGGAGGAGAGAGAAAGAGAGAGAGTCATGTGTCATGTGTCATGTGCCATGTGATGTTCCACGGTTTCCACCCACATTTTAAAATAAAAATAAAAAATACCACGGCCAATGAATTCAAGTTAGGCCTCATTTGGCTTAATTTTTTTTTTATCTCTATTTATTTTTATTTTTATTTTAAAATACAGATTAAAAAAACCACTGCCAATGAATTAATTCAAGAATAAATTTTACTTATCTTTCTTAAAGTTTTTGACAATTAGAGACACCTCTCTCATTATTTTTGACAATTACATATGCCTTTTCATTATTTTAATTGTTCGTTGTACTTACCTTTTTTATTGTTAATGAGCCATTAATTGGTGATGAAATCAATAACTTTAAAGCACGAAAAATACACCAAAGTGACAATTTTATCCCCTTCTCTTTCCCTAAACATTATATGTGTTTTATCAGGAAATATTAGTACCCCACGATTTATTTTTGAAATGGACCTTGCACAATATTAAAATCAAAATAATATTAACACATTCCAAAAGTGATTTGAATATTGTTTCAAAAAAAAATAATCGTTCGTAATAGGTCAAATTCCATAGAGGGACTAGTTTTGACAGAAAAAAAAAATGTAAATAAATTGACCATTACAGTCCCAAAAAAGGTAATTTGTGAGAACATACTTTTTGGAAAAAAGAAAATTTAGATAAATAAAATAAAAAAAGTAAACATGGAAACAATTAAAATATTAAAAAACAAGTTTTGACGATTTAAATTCAAGAATATATATTGTAGATTACCTCATTTAATCATACCAAATATACACATTCAATTGATATCCGTTCAAAATATGAAAAGTTGACCTTACTTTTCTTTTGGAATATTTTGTCCTTATTTGAATTTTTATTATGCATCAACATTTTATGAATTATTCGTTCGTCTTAATGAAAGGTTTTGAAAAATTAAAAAATTATTACTGAAAGCTAAAAAAAGCTTAAAAATGATAAAAAAAAAAAAAAGTCTGCAAAATATGTCCATTCTAGATTATTTTCTTATTTAATGATTTTTTTTAGATTCATAAACTTTAACTTTTTAGATTCATTTCGTCAGGGCGAACAAATAATTCTAAAAAATTATACTCAAAACTAATACTACAAAAAATATTTAGTGATTATTGTAGTTCCAACCATTAAATTAAGTTTTTCTTGACCTTTTCAATTCGATAAGAACAAAGAATAAAAATTTTTGATGATTTTTGGTGATTTTTACTCAACTAGTAAAGTTTTTTTTTTAGTTTAGGGAAAAAGTCCTATTTACTAGTCAGAATTTAGTTATGTTTTGAAGATTAATTATTGAGATATATAATATAGATATACGAGATTTTATATTATTTGGGCTTTAGTCAATTTTTTAAAATTTTATTGTGTCTTTACTTTTTAAGTACATCTAGTCTAAATACACTTATAAAGTAAAAAATGGCAATTTTATGAAAAAAATCACTTAAAATAAAAAGATTAACCAAATGTAAAATGTTCATTATAGATAAAAATTTACAAATCAGGAAGTAGTGAAAAATATTTGTAAGATGTATTTTTAAAAACGAAAACAGATGCGAGATGAAGAAGTGCAAGAAGCACCTCAAGCTGGAAGAGCTAGCTTTGGAGCTGAAAACTGTGACAACACACGAAGATTTTGTCCTTAGAAGCTCTATTACATTATTTTCAAATCACAATGTTAATCCCAAAAGGGGTATTTTAGTAATTTTATCAAACTTTTACAAATAATGTTTTATTTTGAAATTCATATTTATGAATTAATATTGTTTTTTAAAGTAATGGAATTAAAATGTTTTAATTAATATTCTAAGAAATCGGAGCATTACAAGTGGTATCAGAGTATAGGTTCACCTCTGCGACCTTAGGTAGGTTGGATAGATCATAATTCCCGAGAGATTGTCTGTTAATGTTAATCTTACGGTATATGTAAGTCTACTATATATATATTTCGACATTGGATCTTGAGCCAAAGTTGGACGCTCTCATCAACTTCTATACAGGGCCAATTATCATGGACCAGAAGATGAGGATTTGGAAGAGAATAAGTCCGAGGAAGATCAAGAGCCGAAAGAAGAAGAAACGGTCTTCGATATCAACAACCGACTACCGCCATCATCAACACCCCACGAGACGAGCCAAGTAGAATGGGAGGCGAGTCTTTGAGGGAAAGAGAGTTAAGATAGGAAGATCGGACATAACAGTGAGATAATTAGGTTTTGGTAGAGAACAAAATACGTATCACTATGTGCTCTTTTCACATTATTGAAGATCTCAACTTTCATGATTGTACAAAGATGGTATTAGATTCATGTAGTATTTTTAAAATAAAAAATATATATTTCAAAAAAAAAACAATAGTTAGAAACTCTTTAACCCATAGCGCATGTTGTAGAATGAAACCTATCAGTCATGATTCTAACACCAACAGTAACAGAGGACACATCGTCAACGAAACGCCTATTCATGACACAAACTTTAAAACTAATAATGTTGTGAACGTCAACGACGTACCACCTCCAGTTAATCCACCAATCAAAGAAACCTCTAACGTCATGCTTGGACCTTAGTAGATAGCCCAACTATTTCAAGTCTTTGTTCTCTCATTCACAATGCCACTATCTCAGATGCCGAATCCACCGAACTTGCCTCAAATGACGAACTCTTCACCAACCATGCAGTGTCAACCTTTACCAAGTCTTAATCATTGAGTTTTGCAAGCAGTGATCAACGTTTTTTTACGGAGAACCTGAGAGGAATTTAAGAAACAAGACTTGCTATGCCTACAAACGAAAGGTCACCTGAATAAATAATGTCTACAATTCCATAGGCACAACGTCCAATAGAATCAACAAGAGAAACAGTGAAAAATTATTTTTTGGAGGCTGCTTCTTTCAGGGGTATAGAAAAGAGTATCATTGTCATAGTCTGTGTTCACTCAATCAACTATAATGATTGTTTTTAACTCCTCTATTTTTTTCGAATCCTTCAATTTGCACCTATCTTTTCTAATTTTATAATTTGTACACAAATAAATATTTCCCTTCTAACTTTTCTATCATTTCGAATTCTACAATTTGTGTTGAATGATTATTTGCCTATCATTTTGTTTCTATGAAATTGATTAGTTTCTATCTTTTCAAACTCTCCAATCTACGTTTGTTATTGCCCATCTTTTCAAATTCTCTAAATCTGTTGGCTAAATTTTTGCCAAATTTTTCGAATGCATTCAACCAATATCACCTTGAAGTAATTCAACACTCTTGTCAATTTCCAACATGTAAATTCAACTTGACTTTGAATTGTTGAACGTCTCGCGTACTCAAACTTTTTGCTCTCGTGACGTGTACCCAAAACATTTAGTCTATCTCGATTTCTTTTTCATTGATAACATCGTATCTGGTGAATTTAACCGTTTGCTTTGTTATGTGGAATCCGGGTTGTATATTGGAGACCACAATCAAAGCACCTTTTCGTTCTTCAAGAACTTTGAATTGACAAACCCAATGTGCGTGCAAGTTTCAAAATGCTCACATATGCCTTGTGACACTTCTCTTCTTTCAAGATGTCTAATCTTTAAAATGATTTTGTTAGAAACTGTATTGAGTTACCGAGATTCTATCCTTGGGAATCTCAATAGATTATCTTGTTCTAATTCTATTATTCGAATGATTTTGTCCTCTTGAGCCTTTTCTATACCTGACACCTTTACTAAAAAATTAGATTATGATATTTGATTTGAAACACGTTTGGCCAACGTAATTTCAGGATGAATATCTAAGTTGATTTTTCATTATTTGATCTTATACTTTAAACTTTGTTCTTGTTGCAATTTAGTTACATCTATCGTAGAAGCCTTTATTAATTCCATAACCTTTCGAACCAGAGTATCCACTCATTGCAATTGGTTATTCAATCTTTAATTCTTAGATATTGTGATATAACTCCTCATTTCATATTCATTAAGTTCACCTTTAATTGTATTTGACCACAACCACTTATCCACAAAATCTTAGTTCAAATCTTAATCAACTTTTGAACTAAGATTTTTAATTGTATCTCGAAACTTGAAAGAGTGTGTACTATTTTCGTCTTTTAGTATTTGAACTTTTGGTTTATCTCATTTTGTATTCTGATATGATCCTAGTAAATGTAACTATTCCTAACTACTCCATGAGGGGCACATACTATAGGCATTTGGGTTTCTCGAATAAGGTGCACAATTGCATTTTCTGAAGTGTGACGTGGACTACAATGACTACTTAGGACTGCACGAAACTCAAGACATTACGGCATCAACAAAGCGTTGTGAACCGACATATAACTAAGCACACTGATCCATCCACAGATTGATGATTAGGTAGAGAAGCTACTTCAAATTTAAGGGAGATAGGTAGAATCTAGCTTCTACCATGACGACACAATCAAGGCGACACGGTTGACGACACAATCAAGGCGACACACCATACGGAGAGAAGTCGATTCAGGTTTTGTACTAAGAAAAAAAGACTCTGCGACACCAGACCATCAAGTTGGTCAAGACTTGTTTACATCATTAGGACCTGGATAACTCAATTTGTAAGTAGGAAGACGTGAAGCGAGCTATCTACCCAACTTTCTAACTGCTCCGCGAAATTTCGAGTACGAAATTATACTAAGGGAGATAGATTGTAATGACCTAAAATCTTAAAAAGTAATAGATTGGCTTTAAAATCATGTGTTTACATTTTATACTAATTTGTCTTTTATGCCCTTTGTTGTTTTTACTAAAACTATACTTGTATAATAATTTTGAACTAATAGTGCACGTGTAATTGTGTTAGGTAAAAAGTATTAGAGCATTTTAACTAGGACCCTTAGTTGACTAATAAAACTGACCCTTGATGTTTAAAAAAAAAGATTTTATTATTAAATTTTTATGTATTTATTTGATTACCTAGATTAGTGTTTTGAATGATCGCGCTAAATGCACATGTGGAATTTGAAAACGAGAAGTATCAGATTTTTTTTTTTTTTACAATCTCTTTTCTCATGCCAAAGGACATACGTTCAGTGCATTAAGTTAAGCTTGAAGGCCAAGTTGTGAACCTGAGTCCTTTTCTTTCTAGATTCATCACAACCCCTTTGGATTCCTAAAACATTCATTTATTTTCATCCTATCCACTAACCTATGTGACCCTATATAAATGGCCAACTCTTTTGTTCTTCCGTTCACGCACAAAACAGAGGGAAGTCAGAGAGAGAGAAAGATAGTTTAGGAAGAAAGAGGCCCGCTGTCGAGCTATCTTCGCATCATTTCGACCGCCGTTTTTCGTCGAAATCACTAGAGATAGAAACACATATCTTACAATATTAGTTTTGTATAATTTGTAGATATTATATGTATTTTTTTAGAGGAATTGCATATTTTTATCAAGCCACAGCTCAAACAATTAGATAATGTCTAAATTACACAACACTTGCACATTTAATACACTTTTTAATTTGTTATGATGTCCACGAATTCCTATATAATCTCGTGAGACCAGAAATGTCAACCCGATTATATTCTGCTTAGTTATTGTATTGTTTAAATGATTTTAGCAATATTGTTGAGATTCTGAAAGGAAAGAATGTGTTGTTGATGAAATTTATCACATAATTAGGTCATGATGCAATTATAGTTAGTTTATTTTATAGCCGTTATACTGCCGATTTTATTTTTGGAACTTAGCGTATTTGATTTGGAAAGATCTAGATTCATACGGTAGAAAACTGGACCGGATACTGTTTATGACACAGAAGCGAAGGATGTTATAGCGTGCATTGTATTCGGATAATATGTAGAGACAATAAGAAATATTAAATGAAAGAGTAAAACTGTTTTGACCCGTGATGGCAGTTTGATTCGGGTTTTGCTCCATGTGTTTATGGCGTAATTATGCCCAAGTTAATTATGATTTGTTTATAAGGACCCCAACTAGGAGTAGCTGAACACGGTTGGAGGTGATTTCGGGACGTCTGCGATGATAACTCCGGACCTGAGGGAGTAGCAACCAGTATCTTACACGTCATTAAGCCGATAAGGAGAAGCGGCTAAGGTTCGGGGTGACTAATCCTGGTGAAGCCACATTGCAAAGGATCTAGATACGGTGAAGTAGATATTGACCTGAGTAGACAATAAAAGGTCTCTGCTTTGCCGAGTTGATATTCGGTCGGGTATATCACCTTAGACTACGAGCCCTTGATAGGTAAGAACTAATCAATATCAACCAATTGCCTATGTTAGTGTTTAAAGGGTAAGATTTGATTCCCGAGGTTGTGAATCCTAGAAACTTAAATATAAGATTCATAACGAACCAATGTGTTTATTTCTGCTACTTTATACTTTGTTTTTTAATGTGATTATTATATCTGTCAAATTGCATGCTTCTTGGATTAGTATTTCGGGTATGTTTTCGTTGAGTATTCTATACTAATGAAGCAATTTCTCTGCCTCTGGCATTCATGTCAGATGAAGAAATGCAAGAAGAGAAGCAACCCGAGCTAAAAGAGCCGCGTTTTGAAGCTAAAGACCATAACAACACATGAAGACCTTATCTTTAAAAGCTCTGTTATATTATTTTCAAATCACAATGTAAATTCAGAATGGGTATTTTAGTAATTTTTGTTAAACTTCCGCAAATAATGTTTTCTAGAAAGAAGCAGGCAAATCGCTCTAGGTTAAAATAGAACCTACCTCGGAAAACTACTTTCGAAAACGATTACTGCAGATCGACATCGGAGTATTGAAATTCACATTTATGAATTAATATTTTAATTATATTTTATTTAAATAAATAGAATTAAAATATTTTAATTAATGTTTCGAGAAATTGAGACGTTACACTCCAATTTTTCATGATCAAGGATTTCGTGACTACGGATGATCAAGCCGAGCAAATCAAAGCCGACATCGGCCCGTACACCACCCCCGGCCCACCTACCCTCTGCCAAGTTGTGACTAGCCTCGATCAAAACAGAAATATTGATTAAACCAATGACGTTTCTCTCGATCTTATCCTTGTGGCCAAGGATATCTCTAGCGGGGAAATGATACATGCACAACTAACAAATCCTCTGGCCCCACCATGCAAGTTTCCCACCATCTCCATGTTGTCAATATTAATACAACAAATAGAGCACTGAAGATATACAAAGTAATCAAATTTGTAATGTAGAATATTGGAGGAGGTGAATAAATCTCGTAGTCGATAAGTTTCATAGCCGACCAGGTGATTCGAGAACCAATTAGGGACTTACCAGAGAAGTAGGTCTCGTTTTGTCATCTTGGACAACAATCATGATATGATCAAACTCAGTTAGAAGGAAAAGAAAAGAAGAAAGCCGTAACTTAGAGAAAGAAACAGAGAAAAGAATAAAAGAGCTGAGAGGATAATAATTCTTATGGTTTTTGATCCCTTATTCCTTCATAACTTGGCCGTATATATAGACCACACCATATATAATGAAACGCGACTACCTATCGACAATCAATTGGAATAACTACCCTATAATGCATGCTAAATACAAGGAAACGAATTAACTATCATATTAACTACCCTATGATGGATGGACCTTCGCATTCTCCATTGAACATTATAGTTTTCTTTTCTGAAGAGAAGTTAGTTTCTTTTGTTCGATGCACAATCATTGAGTTCAACATTAGTCATGTAATACCGCACATAGAATCGTATGGTAAGCAAAGAATAGGGTGGCTGTATGCCTATTATCAAAGGACACAATAACTTTTTATTTCTTTTTAATTAATTCTTTGTGCATTGCACGGGCCACTGTTTAAACTTGCTAGATGCCATAGCAATGCCGCCCAGAATAAACTTTTAGTGATAATGAGATCCCCATCAGGATCCACCACATGCCTTCTAGTACTTTTAGTGCACTAGAGGAACTTGTGGATTCCTCGAGTTTATTAAATATGTCAAAATGAATACATCAGATATATCACTTGAAAATGTACATTACGGTACAATTAATTTATGTCACTTAACAAGTTACTCTTCTCGCAAAAACTAGTTATTGACGCTAAGGTGTTGGAAATCAAGAATGAAATGGGGAACTTGCAAATCAACGTTGTTTTGGTGTAAAAACAAACACTTCTACCGGTAAGAGTCTATCCGAAATAGTGTTTTGTGCGCTAAAACGACGTCGTTTAACACACACTTGTGCACATCAAGGCCTTTAAGTCTATCAACAACATTATTGTTGATAAGACAATGTTGCCAAAGCCGAAATATGTCTAAATAAAATCCTAACAGTTCAGCTGAAACCATTTTAAACAGTCAGAATTTAGCATAGCAGACAACAGTTCAACACTGAAGTTGTAAGCAAGTATACAAGCTCGATACCTTGTCTTCACCACTCACACCACTCTGATTCATTGATTCCAGTTGAGCATGGCACCCACAAAACTTATTTAACAGAAGGTTGAAATTTCTTAGATGTGGACACCATTTGAGATGGTCCGGCGAACGCTTGAGCATGTTGATTCACATCATCAAGTTCATTTGATCGAGAGAGTCCATTGAAATTTCATAGGGAAAGTTCGGACCATCCTGTAAAAGATTGACAAAATATGCGAACACTTGAGTATCTTGATTCACATCATCAAGTTCATTTTGATCGCGAGTCCATTACATGAACACTTGAGCATGTTGATTCATATCATCAAGTTCATTAGACCGAGGGAGAAGAAGCCAAACCGTAGACAATCACCTGAAAATTCTTCAAATCCCCTTGGCAAAATCACAAAGTGATGAAACGAAAAAAATGTCAGAATCTAAGTCAATTGGCAAGATTAGAATCATCAGATCAACCAAAATTTCCACCCACCCAAATCCCATACGCAACTATTTCCCTAAAACATAACTCACCAATACGCGCTAGATTAATGAAATAACCCAATACATCACATAAAAAAGACAAATAAACAATAAAAATCCCAACACTAAGGAATTTTGAGTATATGTATTGTACCAAGCACAGTTGCCTCACAAATTGAAGCAGCAGTAATTCTACACATAATAGTGCGGGAGAATAGACATAATTTTGAGCATGACAAATATGAATTGTGACATGCATGTGCCAGAGAAAAAGAAAGAGACAGAGAAAAGCCCAAGCCACAAATGCCACAGAGACAGGCAGAGAAAGAAACCTGTGTGTTGGGAGTTTTACTTTCAGAACCTAAACAGACCATACAACCTAGTGAAAGATTCTTCATAAAGTTAACGGCTGGCTGTGAGTGGGAGACAAATTCTGGAGTCATGCGATGCGGAGAAACTGTATAGCAATTATGCACTTTTGGAGGTGGAGACTATTCGTGTTTACTCACCCTTTTCCCTTATTTACACTCAAGAGTAGGAAGTTAAAAGTAATGAAGCTTGCAAGAATGATCTAGGTATGGAAAACAAAGAAAAAAATTTAGATTGAGGGAAACACCAAAAGGGTATTATTTTGAAAATGCTGACAAATTCATATCTATCTATACATAAAGAGAGAGACAAGGAAAGATATGCAATTGTGATTAAATGTAAACCTAAAAGAAGCAATTTAAAAAAGTTCAACAATACTAGTGCTTCATGGGAAACAATTTATCTGCCAGTTAGTTATAAGATTAAAATTCTGCTCTTCTAAAGTGACAGAGCCCCTTCAATAAAATCTGACAGAATCCCATTTTTACAATTACTAAATCAGTAGATCAACTACACATCGAACACAGTTTGAAGAGACTACGAAATTCGACCAAAACCATGAAACGAAAAGAGTTCAATTCTTTATCATTCCATATATTTCTTGAAACATCTTCTGCTATGAATGCAAGACATTTACAAAATAAAGAAAGTGGTCATGAAAATTTAGAACATGTGGTGGTGACATTAAATTTGAAAGTGAAAGGGATGGAAGTGTTAAATTTGCACGTAGTCGACAAATGTCCTCTTTTCAAAGTACTTGTTGCATTTGTACAAGGCTACAGAGATATGATTAGATCCCGTAGAAAAATCCAAGATGCTGACATGTGAGCATGCATGAAATTTGTTAAATACACCTCATGGTTGATACTAAGACACCTCATTTTGTTCTCTTTACAAATACATTCCACTTATGGTGTGAAAGGAAACACAGGGGAAGAAATACATGGTTGGGATGAAGAGTTCGAGGGGGAATTTTCGTAGGGACTATAAGACATATAATGTTCAGGTGATGGGAATTCGGTTAAATTAAATGGCAAGTCATAATAGTTACAACTGGGTGAGTGGGGTGTTACATTTCTCACTCATGAGATGTAGACATGTAGTTATCAGTACACCAACTTCACACTTCTGCACCCTTCTGTTTGATTGGCAAACTACTTGACTCCCAAGTCCCTAACTACTACACATTAGAAGACGGTATCAATTCTGTTGGTCTGACTTAAAAAGTCATTTTTGTTTTTCCAATACGGCAATTATATAAAGGCAAACTGTTTAGTGATCATTCTATCGACGGACTACATTGAGGAAAATTTGTGTAATATTCCTACTACAATATACATGACACTTGTACAGGAAAAAATAACTTCAGTTCTATTTCTTCCCCTCTATTTTACCTGCCCACCCACAAGCAACCCCCCACCCCCTCCGTGGGCCCCGTTCAGAATAAGACTTATGGCCTCGTAGCTGCATGCCTTGATAATTTATGTATCATATCGTGTTATCCCGTATCAATAGTACTTTAGCTACTGGTAATAACATAACGAACATTGAAGATATAGAATTCTTAGCGGACTTCCTTTACCAATCCCTCTTCCACATGATGAAAAGAAAATGACATAAACAGGATACGTAACTCTAATTTTTTAGCTTCTTAGAAGCACAGACATGTATAACAGCCTCACGTATCCATGTCGGACGTGAGTCGGACACGGACACGACACTCTCTAGACATGTTTCGAACACACAAAAATACGTGTCCAATTTCTTTATGATATTTCTTTAGTCGGACACGGAGACGCTAGAACACATTGGGGTTAAAGACATAGAGATGAGGAAAATTACGTTTAAAAGTTGGCTCAGAGTCAAAATTTCCATGGGTGTCAGTTATGACTTACGAATACTAATGTAGTGACCATTGATTGTACCCTCATAACTTTAATACTATTTGTTTGAATTTAAATGTGATAAAAAATAATTATTTTGACTTTTACGTGAATTCATAAGATATGTCTACAAGATACATATAGTTATTTTCAACGTGTTCCTGGCCGTTCCTGTCCTAATTTTTGGAAAAACATCTCAAAAGTCAAAGGATATAGAATGATCGATTCACCGTTGACAGCATTAAACCCAAAAGGACTAATGTTGTGGTGTTCTAACAGCGGCATATCAAACAAGAACTTGATAAGCGAAATCCGCAGACGAAAAAAGAGAGAGAGCAGTTGTTTCAATTCCGAAGCCTAACGTGTTCGGTGCCTGTGTATTGTCGTGTTCATGTCTATATCTGTGCTTCTTAACTTAGCTTCAAGCAAGCAACATTTTTATGTTGGTGATGTAATCAGACATAGAAAAATAAAAGTAGTAGCACGTTAAATCAAAGAACATATGTGAAGTTAGATTTCTGTTAGAGAATCCTGATCTGTTGTCGTAACTGTAACAGTGGCATCCTGAGGTTTCAAGTGACAGTGGCTGTCGTCATAACTGTCAAAGTGGTGTTACCACAGTAACAATCCAACCATCACGGAAAACACGAAACAGTGACAGCCAATCACACCTTTTGTGGCTGTACCAATGGGCGGCAACCACCCCTACTGTGATGTAATGGGCCAAACGGCAAAAGATAATAGTGGTCACCCATTTTTCAAATCATAGTAATCTCCTGTTTACTTAGGTTGGAAACTATGTTATATGGGCTCAGATACAGGCGTCAGACGCCGGAAAATTACAGATCAGTAATATACATTATATTTCTAGCTTAAATGGTATTTACTAGCTGTCTTAGACCATTACATGCATATTTTTAGAGTTCTGTGGATAGCTCGTCAGAAATTTGAGTTAGAAAATATGCTTGTCTAAACAAGTCCAACACGGATCCCACAAAGTTATCCAAGAGTCACGTGTCCAACACGGATACTTTACAGTTTATATAATTTGAAGGATACATGTAAGGTTGGGAAAGATGAACAAATTTATCACCATTGTGTCTTCACAAGGAAAATCCACACTTTTAGTAATTTGAACCTTCACCAGCAACAATACTAGGGGAAATTAAAATACTACATAAGGATTCGTAACTTTATTGCTCGTAGTTTTCCTTCGGCAGTCTAACATTAAATGGTCAATGTTTTGAGACTCTGTTCACTGTCATAGAAAAACTACTAGATTTGACTAGGCAGTTTATGTCTTTCCACTATCTATTCTCCCTGAAATTTCTACCCAGTTGAATTTTTCAAAAAAGGAGTAGTGCTGAAGACTGAATACGAAAGAACATTTCACGACATTTCCCCACAATGAATGTCCTGAAACAGCTCGATGTGGATATATGTTCAAATAAAAGTCCCACAAGCTTAACGGACCAATGCTCAACTGGTGGCGGTAAGCCTAAAAGAACCTAATATGGTGTGTAAAGATTCAAGCGAACAGCTGCTATCACTATATGTTCCATATCTACTCATATCTACCTGAGTTTGTATGCACACAGCGCACATTAACATTCTATACACACCTAAATCTCTCAAACTGAAAAAGGGCCAAGCCATTCGGAGTTTTTAGTGCTGAATTCCTCTAATCTTATGCGGCAAAAGGTATTACAAAGTATGGTTCTTACAGGGTTTTCAATAGTTTACTAAAACCAGTATGATTAGGATGCTAAATTACACAAGGAATGACCACAACTTTAGGGTTTTCGATGAATGTGAAGCGTATACGTGAACAATGTTGTCGATACATTTTAGTTTTATGTGCTATTGCTACTTGTGGAAGCGAGTTATATTAGTAGTCAATGACAAAGGCTTGAAAATCACTAACGCGTCTTTTAGGCATTACACCTTTGGTTTAGAGTGATGCACAATACAATTGGGGCTCTAGAAACTTTGAAGAACTCTCAATTGAACTCTCTTAATTAGAAAGCATAGAATGATAATATACAGACTTCTAATAATGTACTTTAGTTAGGACTTCATAATCAATTAGAAACTGAAAGCTAAAAGCCATAATTGAAGATGAGTCACGTAGATCTTCTATTTGGTGGAACTGGATTCAGGTAGGAGTGGGGAAAGGAAAAAATGACTACATGCCATCATGATCTCTATGGAAGGTGCAAAGCACCTTTTGCACATAGAGTTGATTTTCACTTATGACCTGACAACGGTTATAGTCTGTCAAGAGGGCACAGAACTTGACCCAAGCTAATACATCGGGCAACCATTGTGCATACATGACCAGTACTTCTTCAAATTACTTAAGTGCCCATGTGGTAAATACAACAATAGGCATATTCAGCATATAATTGATTTCCAAATGTGCAAAGTGGGCTTTATCTTGAGATTCAATCAACCTACTTCATTGGTACAAGCATGCTCTTCCTTAAGCATTACGGCATGCGCTATATGCGTTAATCTTAAAAGAGAGTGTTAATTCACTCTCATCAAACCGTAAATCCAGTCAAATTTGACAAGAATCAATGCTGGAAAATTAACAATTAAAAAAGGTTTCATTATATTCCAGGTTTTACGACACAAGGCTAGATATAAGGTAAGCATAGCTTACCAACATACATAGAAACAGAACATAATGTCGAGTGCTACACTGGCAAATTCACGTGTATGCATATTTAATATATTAAATCGATACAACTTACAATATATGCAAGCACGCATGTTTGCATACTCTGATAACGTAAGCATGCACACATACATGTGACTGACACATTTCAGGCTATAGAAGAGTTTTCTTCAATGACTAACAAAATGTTCAATAGAGATGAACATGTTAGGTACATAATTCATCATTCAGTTAGTGCATAAAATCAAATATAAGCTACCACCGCCATCACTAACTCTATAGGATCAATTTTAAGGTTCCAAGAAATATTTTTTGATCAGTATAGACTACATCAGTTTTGAAAAAGAAAACGAATATAAGGACTGCTTCAGAAACCATGACAAGTAAAGAAAATGTCATGCACCTGTATGGAGTCATCAGGATCACTGGAAGTCACTAATTGCCGAGTAACCAGTCACGTTTCTAGTAATAGTATGACCTATCATGGACATTGGAAAGCTAGTGCGTCCCATAAAGAAAACCCCTGCTCTCTAACGACACTTCTAGTTACAGGTTGTCGCATATATGTATTTCCCCATCAAACTTCCTAAAGGCTTCCATTGCCTTTTTAACTCAGATCCATTTGATTGCCTTTCCAACCTATCATCTTCCAGTTTGCAACTTGTTTACCTTAACCCAACTCTGAAGAATCTCATCTAACTTTGGTTCTGGCAAAAACCCTTTTTCTTTCATCTCTTCGTAATAATTACATGCTTCCTCCAACTTTCCATTCAGAAATAGCCCATGTACCAATGCAACATATGAGCTTCGGTCTGGACCACCATTCTTCCTCATCTCACTCCACAACTTGAAGACATCATTGAGTTGTCGCCACCGACAGAACTTCCTAATCAACATAGTGTATGTATCATTGTCTGGACAACAACCCACTTTATTCATCTTTTGCAATAGCTCAAACACTTCATCCCCTGTTCCTAGAATCTGAAAGAAGGCATGGTAAGTCCGAATGGTAGGGGACAAGCCACGCTGCAACATCTCATGCAAGACTTCTTGAGCTTCATCTAATTGGTGAGCTCTACAGAGAGGCTTGATCAACGAGTTATAAGTGACAGCAGTAGGTGCAATACCATTATTTTCCATTGTTTTCAACATATTTTGTGCATCCTTCACAAGCCTGCCTTTGGCAAGAGCGTGAATGACCCCATTGTAAACTTTCCTATCCGGACAAATATCAAGTTCCTTCATCTGATTAAAAAGCTTAAGAACCTCATGATGATTATTATATTTCGAATTGCAAGAGATAATACTTGAGTATGATATGACATCACGCGAAATCCCTCTCACTCTCATTTCCCTCCAGATTCTCTTTGCCTCACTGGGATTACAAACAATGTTACACCACCCATTCAAAATGATGTTAAAGCTCTTAGTATTAAGTGGGAAAACTCTCTCATTGCAAAAAAGCAAATGCTCAGCTTCTCTCACATTCTTGTACCTACATAGAGCAGATAGAAAGTCATGGAATTGCTCCATACCCACTTCGAATTTGAACAGCTTATGCGCATAGAAAGTGTTTATAGCTTTACCCACCTCGTGTATAGCGCAGTATCTCCTAATCAAGATCAACAGCGTCTTAGGAGTCACAAGAGATTCCCCATTCCTATTTCCCCCTCGCATTTCGTTGATCAGCGCCCAGGCAGTGTCGAACTTTCTCGTTTTGGCTAGAATTGAAATCATGGAGTGGTATTCGCGCAGAGAAGGGGCGTAATTCGGCTGCTTTTTTACCCACAAGAAGAAAGTGAAGGCTGATTCCCAGTCATTTCGCACCCGACCAAGAATCTCCACAACTAACTCCGATGAGGGAGTTATACCACACTGGTCGAGCTTGGTTTTCAGTTGAAGTTTTCCGTTCCCCTTCTCGAGCAAAATACCCAAAATGGTTGACATATCAGAGGAAAGAAAATCCAAATTTCCGTGGGGGCTTTTTTCATCGTCGTCGTCATCACCAGCACCTTCTTCTTCTTCGTCGTTGTTTCCAATGACTGAGGAAGAAAAAGACGAGCAGAAAATGGGAAATTTAGGAGATTTGAAGGGGATTGTGATAATTCGTGAGGTGTAGGAAGGGTTCAAGTTAGGGCATGGAAAGTGAAACTGGGTAGGGTCAGGATGTTCTGATTTGAGATGGTTGCGAAGGTTCAGATAGGAAAAGGTCAGAGCAAATCTTCTTCTGGAGGCTCCCAACATTACTGGATGATCTTGGTAAAGTCCATTGCCGTCTACTAAGGAACAGAGATAACTGTAATGGCTGAGGCACAAGTCTTGAGCAATGAGAGTGGAGGGGCACTGGCCGAGGTACGCAGATGGCATTGTCAAACTTCTCGACCCAACAAGAGTTCATTTTTAGGTTCGGCCTACCTCAAGCCCAATACAAATGAACTGAGCATGGTCCACCTGGACCCATCATATAACGTATCCGGCCAGAGTTATCAACGTTGTCCTTGTAATTGTATCGATCTTGTTACTGGTACAATACGTAATAATGTTGGTGTAATGCATACAATTTTGAGTTTATCGCTAAAGTTAATATACATTTCTCAAATAATAATTTTTAACAAAAAATCACATGATATATACATATATATTTAAACAAAGCATCACAACTTTAAAATAAATCATTAAACATAAAATGAGATAATTTTAGTCTTAATTTATATTTAATTATCTAAAAAAATTATTAATTTATTTTTTAAAAACAGACCGTTACGGTACGGTACTAGATGGTATCGGCCGAAACAAGTTGGTACGGTGATCGGAACGATACGCCGGTACCGTTATAAAATCGGTACAAGACGTACCAGTCTGCACCAGTCAATACAATACGTGATTGATAAGTTTGTATCTGGCCATGATCATGAAATGGCTGATCTAACAAAACACAATATGCTTTATAAGATTAGGTATAATGTGTAAAGCAATGTTGTAGTTTTCAATCAATATGAGCACTAGTGCCCTCTTGTATCAGTAGTGCAACCACTTGTAATTTGAGGCCAGTTCATTTCCTTTGTGTTTTACTTTCAAGTTCAGTTTTGGTTGGAACCTTTCCACCCATTAACGAAAAAGAAGGTACACAATAAATGGTATAGTTTGGTAATATTATATGTGTAATAAGGCCGAGATTCACGATGAACATAAAGAGGCTATTTAATTAGCAGATAGACAGTTGATGGAATCATATGCCTTATAAGAGTAAATAGGTGCATCATGCTTGGTTAAAGTGACATATGCAATAAGATAAAGGAGAAAAAGACTGCACTTCTCTGCGCCATAAGTCCTATTTTAATGATTGGATTTATTGCTAAAATATGATCTGATGCGTAGATTATTCATGCAAAATATTAGATTGTTTGAACTTAATAAGTTGATCTGAATGATTTATCGTAGTTCTGGAGGTTATTACATGAAGTTTCAAACTTGAATACATATATATACATATATATTAACACACACACGCACACGGTTTTCTATTTTACCTACTCACCCACATTCATCTATCTATCTATACTAATAGAAATGGGCTAATCTTTGTTGGTGTGAAATTCAAAATAAACCTCCGCCACATTTTCACTTTCTATAAACAACCCTTAAAACTTTTTTCCATCCTAATAACATACGGATATTTATATAAAAAAATTATTCCAAAAAACTGCTAACAAAGATATTGCTTGAGAAAAAAAAAATCATATGTGACAACTACAAAAATTATCAACCGTATTTATACGCTTATCGTGTTTGCAAATGCATCGCGTGTGACACAGACACTAATAAGAATAAAGGCAAAGCATAGGCATTTTTCCTTATCATTGAATTTTGTTTTTGCTTGAAAGATAACCATCTCGATTTTATATAGATATTTATATGGAGTGTTTGAACAAGACTTTCCTTCATAAAAATGAAACGACAGACATCAGTTCATAACGTACATAAGCAATTATTTTTATGGCGGCCTAAAATCTCGCTAATTGATCTTTAAAATGCTACTTCTATTAATTAGATCATTTATCCGTGAAATAAGTTTCTTCGTATTTGGACTCCTATGAAGTTTCTTTCTTTCATACAAAACCCTTGTTTTACACCTATACATATATGTAGAAAAGCCTATTTTGTTTCTTGTATTTACTGGGAAGGCTTTTTCTTTCATTCCTTCTTTCTTCTTATAGTGGAGAGAGTCAGATCATGGCCATATAGTACTAAAATTTTTGTGTTAAGTTGATCTCAATGATTTAACTTCATCATAATTCTGTAAAGCTTCTGTACAATATCTTTCGAATTGAACCAACATCCGTTATAGTCGTCATTCGAGTCAAAGAATCTTTATTTTAGAAAATTAAAGTATTCTCACATTTAACTGAACAATGTTAGTGTTATTAGATGAAAACTCTAGCCAGCCTTTCTGAAAGAGCTCTTTTCTTAAAATAAAACATGATATATAGCACAAGATAAAAATAAGGGAATACTTACACAATTTTTTTTGAATCTCAACACCTTTATTTTCAGAAGATGAAAGTATTGTTTAGGTGTAAGAAAGAGATAGATGTTTATAATTGGAGACTTGACCATCGGAGAAGTTTATTGTTGATAGTGGGTGAGGGAAAAAGATTGATAGTATAAACAACAGTAAGAGTAGCAAAAGTGTTCTAGAAGTGAAGCAGAAATAAAAAGTGTTCTTACAGTATCTAGAATATGACTATGTATACGTTTTGCTCGACCATTCTATTGAGAGGCGGAGGGACAAGAATGATGAGAAACGGTCTCATTTTGCTCCAAGTAGGTAAGAAATGATTTATCTTTATACTCCAAAGTGTTATCAGAACGAAAAAGTTTAAAGGTACAAGAGAATTGAGTTTGTACCATTTTGTGAAATTTCTAGTAAACATTAGTTAGTTTAGACGCACGCTATAAAAGATAAAGTTAGAAAACTTTAGCCCAAGATCCAACTCACATAGTTGTCCAGTGGAAAGAAGATTTAAAGATAACTTAGGAACAAGGTAAGTATCACCAACAGATAAATCAGAAGTAGAAATAGACCTTATTTGACTAATAGGCATATGGGAACCATCGATAGTGTATATGGCAGGATTGGGAGTGAGGGTAGTTTTATGGGAGAATATAGCGAAATCAGAAGTCATGTGATTACAACAGGCAAAATCTATAAACCACTAAGATTTGCCTAAGGTGACGGACAACGCAGTTGAGGATTGAGAAAATACCTGGTGAGTTACGTCATTAACGTCAGCTGTAGTAAGAGAAGTAGATTGAGGTGGAGTCTTCCGCGCAGAAGAATCAGATGAAGTGACAACGGTTGTCCATTGGAAGTCTCTTTGCTACTTATAGTACTAGAACTTGTGAAATTCATTGATAGTATGACCATTTCGTTTATATCACTTGCAAAAGCCAATCTTGGATTGGGATGATGAACGTCTAGCAGAGACTTGAGAAGAACCACGAGAAACAATGGCCATAACCATGTCAAAAGATTGCATCTTCATAGTGGAACATCGGGTTTCTTTAGAGATGAGTTCAGCAACTACAACGTCTGAAGTCGAAAGTGGTTGACGATGAAGAAGAGATGCTTGAGTAGATTCAAATCATCCCAAGTGACAACATAAACTGCATAAAATTTCATCGATCAAGCTAAGTGGCAAAAGTTTGAATATCTTTAGAGTATTCCAACTTAGGGTCTTCGGCAAATAATTGTTCCCAACGATGATTAGTTTGAGAATAAAAATTAGCAATAGACTAACCTGGTTCTTGACGCAACTAACAAAGTTTAGCCTCCAGTTGAAATTCCAAAGAAGCATTGTAGGTGCAATTGTATCTTTTTGCTAGAAAGTCTCAAGCAACGTTAGCATTCCCAAGTCTAGGAAGAAGACTATTGATGGAGGGGATGTAAGTGTTGATAAGCCAAGTCAAAATCTTGTAGTGAATACTATCCCATTCTTCCAATCGGGATGCAAATGTGTCATCTTTCTCACCTTCCTTTTGCTCAGGTTTAGGGATTGCTCCTAATACATAACGCCACAATCGACATCCTTTTAAGAAAACCTCCATTTTCTGAACTCACATGCTATAATTGGATTCGTCTAATATAAGATCAATAGGAGGAACAATCGAATCAAGATTCGAGGAAGATTGAGACATATTGAAGCTTCAAATGCCAAAATAGACCGTAAAAATGAGATTAGGACGAAAAATTTAGGGAACAACAGATTGTGAAAAGTCAATGGTCAGCAGTCAACGTGGTAAACATGATGTGGTGATAGGGGTGTCTTGGTACTAGAGCTTACATGTGGCAACTTGTAGTGTTTTGTGCTGGTGCGTGAATGGTATATGAGTGGTGGCTCTTCCACGGGAGGATGTACCCGTACCTTGAAACCTTTTTTGGGGAATTAGATTTCCACAATAGACACCAAAAAGAAAGACTTAGATGTGACCTCAAATTGTTTCTCCCAACAACGAAAATTCAAAAACACTCATCGAAAAATTGGGCAAAAAGGTGCCGTACAAAACTTAGAGGCCTCAAGATCATGACTCTAATACCATGAAAAAAGAAAGATAAAAAGAAAGAATATTGTTAGAAATATGTATTTCATTGTATGTCTTTTTTATACAATAAAAAAACCTATTTATATTAGAATAAGGCCAAGTAAGCATGGAAATACAAAAGAATAATACGGAAAATTCCCGAGAATATTACTGTAATATTCTCACACAAATATAGTAAAAGGAATATTCTAACAGTCCTAACCAATTAGTCCTAAACCCGATATGAAAAAATAACAAAGGGGAGTAAGTTATAATTGTTATAAAATTAATCAATAAAAATAAAAGAATTTTGCATAAGATAAGATAACAAGCGAGCATAGTATATAAGTAAATAATAGTTCTTCACAAACTATTGGAATCAATCTTCCGAACCGACCACAATTGCATAACCTCATTTTTGTCTGATTCTTTTGTCTCGCTTTCTTTCTGCTCTATCTTTCCGTATCTTTTCTACTCCTAACTTAATCCTTTTATAGACTAAAGATCAAGGAAGCATAGAACATTATTACAACTTTTATCCATTATTAGTATTAATTGCATGATGACTTTTGTGTCATCCGCATATTTAACAACACTTCTCCTGGGATGACAATACACTAAGAATATGCCTCGTTAAAACTTTACCAAAAAAAATTCAATGAAAAAAACTTTTGACAAAAGAAAAATAGTACAATTTTCTCGTGTCCTATACAACATGACAAAAAACCCTTCAGATTGCCTCATTATGACCTTATTAAGGAAAATCCAGTGGGACAAAACTTTAGACGAAAGAAAAAGAATACAATCTATATGTTGACTTTATGTCATTTACTCTCACTCAATGTTGCATGACAAGTTCGTGAGTTGACGCATTCTAATATTATGAACCTGCTTCTTGAATGTTGACGTTGGTAACACCTTGGTGAACAAGTCAGTTAGATTGTCACTTGAACGTATTTGTTGGACATCAATATCTCTGCTCTTTTTAGGTCATGTGTATAAAAGAACTTCGGAGACATGTGTTTTGTTCTATCAACTTTGATATAACCTCCTTTAATCTGCGTTGTACATGTGGCATTATCTTCAAATAGGATTGTTGTGTTTTCTTTGATTGAAGATAATTTACTTCGTTCTCGAATATGTTGCATCATAAATCTCAATCAAATACAGTCCCTGCTCACCTCATGAATTGCAAGAATTTCAATGTGATTCGACAAAAGTTAATGTGAATATTTTCTTCATAGAACGCCATGATATGGCAAATAAATAAATATATATTTTGTTTGTGATCAGACTTTATATGAAATCAGACAAATAATCAGCGTCAGCATAACTAATTAATTGTGACTTTGATTCATTTGAAAAGAATAAACTCATGTCAGTTGTTCCTCGAAGATATCGTATGTAGTGTTTAATTTCATTCCAATGTTTTCGAGTAGGAAATGAACTCTATCTTGCCAATAATTTGACAGAAAATACAATATCGGGTCGAGTGCGATTAGTAAGGTACATAAGGGCACCTATTGCACTTAAATACGGCACTTCAAGATCAAGTGGCTCTTCACCTTCTTCTTAAGGACGGTATGGATCTTTGTTTATATCAAGTGATTTAACCACCATACGAGTGCTCAGGAGATGTGCTTTATCCATACAAAAATGCTTCAAAGACCTTTTCTATATAAGTAATTGATTGATGGATTAGGATTCTAGTTGATAAATACTCAATTTATTGACCAAGACAATACTTGATTTTACCAATATCTTTCATCTCAAATTCTTTCTTTAGATAATCTACAATTTTTATAAGTTCTTTTGGAATTCCTACAAGATTTAAGTCATCGACATATACAACAATAATAGCAAATTTAAAGTTTGATTTCTTGATAAAAACACATGGACAAATAATATTATTTTCATATCCCTCTTATAATAAATATTCACTGAGCCGATTGTACCTTTAGCCCGTATAAAGATTTTTTCAAAGTAAGAGAATAAACATGCCTAAATTTTGAATTATGTGCTTTATGCATTTTGTATCCTTGGGGAACTTTTATGCATATATCACTGTCTAATGATCCATATAAATATGTTGTAACTACGTACATCAAACACATATCCAACCTTCATCAACTACTATGCCAATCAAAAATCTAAATGTGATAGCATCTATAATAGGCGAGTATGTTTCCTTATAGACGATTCGTGGTGTCTGTGAGAAACATTGTGCAACAAATCGTGCTTTATATCTTACTACTGTTGTGAAATATGCGGACAACACAAAAATCATCATATAATTAATACTAATAATGGATAGAAGTTGAAATAGCGTTTTATGTTCCCTTGATCTTTAATCTATAAAAGGATCAAGTTAGGAAGAAGAAAGATACAAAAAGAAAGAGCAAAAGAAACAGAGAAAAGGGAATTAGACAGAAAAGAGGTAATGAAATTGTGATTGGTTTGAAAAATCGATTCTATTAGTTATTGAAGAACTATTATTTACTTATATATTGTGTCCATTTGTTATCTTATTTTATGCCAAAAAAAAAATTTATTGTTATTGATTAATTTTATAATACGTTATCAGCATGAAACTCTAACCATATTAATTTTATGTATACACTGTACACGAGTTATACATTCTATCCATATGAATGACTAATAAATAAAAGGGTGTATTACCAGAATAAGTGTACCCCTAATACCTTTCTCACTTGTAAATACCTACAGTATTACAATTATAAAAAAAAGAAAATGGCAACAGTTAAGAAAATTTTGCTGAAAGTGGGTGGATCTTCAGTTCTGAAACCACCACGTCACCTTGAACCCACAATCTACTTAAAGGAAGTATTGGGCTTGGACACAAGCCTAACCCTGGTGCCTGATATTATTGTTACATATTTGTATATTTATTAATGATAAATTTATTTATAAAGTTCCATACATTTTTATTTAATTTTACTTTTACTTTTGTGCAATTTATTTATGAGTAATGCAAAATATAGATAAGACATTTTAATAAATGACAAATATGTATATATACATGTATATATGTATACATATTAGTACATGCATAACACATAATTCTGTGAATTTTGAAAATTTTCGTTTCAACTTCTATAAAAGTTATAATTACTATACATCTTGAGTGTTATAATAATTAATTTAGTATGCATATCTAGAATAATTATAAATTAGTTTATTTCATATTATTATTGTAATTAAACTTATGGCTTCATCATAATTGCAGTTCAATTTTTGTGAGAATTATGTTTTGATCCTCAACACTCATTTGTAACATTTATCATTGTCAATTATTTATTATGTTTTATCTAAACGGATATCTAAATTTAAATTTTCTTATTTTATAGAATATGTCGAATATCAAGAATTTGAAATTTACTACTCTAGATATTTCTAAAAAGAACTCTTTGCTATGGGTCCAAAATATAGAAATTCATTTAGATGGAATGAACTTTGGCTACACAATTCAAGATTCTTGAATTGTGTGATCATGGTTCATTCCATCTAAATAAATTTCTATATCTTGAACCAATAGTAAATAGTTCTTTCCAGAAATATCTAGAGTAGTAAATTCAAAATTCTTGATGTTCGACATATTCTATAAAATAAGAAAATTTAAATTTAAATATCCATTTAGATAAAACATAATAAATAATTGACAATACTAAATATTACAAATGCGTGTTAAGGATCAAAACATAATTCTCATAAAAATTGAACTACAATTATGATGAAGTCATGAGTTTAATTACAATAAAAATATAAATATAAACCAATTTATAATTATTCTAGATATGTACACTAAATTGATTATTATAATATGCAAGATGTATGATAATTATAACTTCTATATAAGTTGAAACGAAAATTTTGTTTTTTGAAATTTTGAAATTCTTAATATGTAGGGAATTAATATTCACACACCTATTTTAGCCTCGTGTACTTTTTTTTGGTCCTTATTATATAAAATTATTGAAATATCCTTCTATTATGTAACCTTTGTTCCTCTTATGTTTAAATTATTATAGTACCCTTACAATTAACTAAAAGTAAATAATTTTTATTTTTTGTCTTTATTTAATTTTCTTGAATTTTTTATTTTTATTATTTTTTATGATTTATTGATTCATTTCGACGAAAAAAATCTAAAAAGTACAAAATTTTGTTCAAAAGCTAAAAACATTCACTAAAAACAAAAATAATTCTAAAAAAGCGTTGTTTTGAGCTTTTTGTGTATTTTTTGAATTTTTGAGCATTATTTTATATTTTTCTGAAATCGAGACGAACTAATAACTAACAAAAATGTGATATAAAATAAGAAAATTCATTTTTTCAAATAAGAACAAAAAATTAATCTGACAATAATTCAATAATTAGTACATGCTAAATAGATCATAAATAAAAGAAAGGCTCCAACAAAAATTACATGCAATCATTTATTGTTCATACAATTCCACAAAATTTTAATTTTTATTGAGTTTTTTCTTTATTTAGGGTCTGTTTAGCCAATAGTAATTATTGGATTATTGTCTGATTGTTTTTATTCTTATTTTTAAAAAATTATTTTTTTGTTTTTGATGGTTATTAGTTCGTCTCGACAAGAAATTTTAAAAAAATATAAAATAATGTTCAAAAATTTAAAACAAATTCAAAAAACACGAAAAAATAAGATCAAAACAATATTTTTTAGACTTATTTTTGTTTTTAGTGAAATTATTTTAGCTTTTGAACATAATTTTATATTTTTTAGATTTCTTTTGTTGAGACGAACTAATAAACTATAAAAGATGATGCAAAAATAACAAATACAAAAAAAATTAAATAAAGACAAAAGATAAAGATTATTTATTTTTAGTTAATTACGAGAGTAGTATAGTAATTTAAACACAAAAGATAAATAAAGAGTATTTAATAGAAGAATATTTTAGTAATTTTTTATAATAAGGACAAAAAAAAAAAAAAGAAGTGCATGCGATAAAAATAGATGTGTAAAAATTACTTTCCATTTTGTATTGTCTGTTATTAAGAAGTGCAAATACAATTATAACGCTTCACTTTACACTTCAATTATCAACAAAAGCCAAAATCGTCAAATTATCCCACCTTATCTACCAAACATTACACACTTTTATAAAATATATTATGCACATTTCATGCAAACTTTTTGCAGATTCAGATTCAGATTCAGATTCTTGCTGTAATTCAAAAATTAATTGGCATCGATTTTGGCCTAACTTTTCTTTTGTATCATATTTTGTCTTTATTTGAAACTTTTTTGTAATTGTTTTTGTTTTGTATCAATTTTTTCAGAACTATTTGTTTATTTTGTTAAGAAAATATATGAATCAAATCTAAAAAAATTCAGAAAAGACAAATAATTCGAAAAATCTATTCGTTATAAATTATTTTTGTTTTTAGTGAATTTCTTTTTAAAACTTTTAGATATAATTTTTTAACTTCTTATATGTATTTCGTCAAGACGAATCGATAATTTGTAAAAATCAGATGCAAAACAAACAAATATAAAAGAATGAATAAAGACAAATAATAATAATAATAACAACAACTTTAGTTAATAATTATTCATTATCTATAACTTACTCATGGTTGCTACGTTATGGAGGGCAGCAACCAACAAATCGTGGACGGTGAGATCTGGAGAAGTCGCAGTAGTCATTAAATCTAAAAATAACAAAGAGAAATTCTAGCATATAATATACCTCAAACGTCAAATATGAAAAATGTTAAAAGGTTTCAGTACATTTTACATGTTTCAATAAATATCTCAAACACTATTTTTAATTTTTAATTTTACTTCTCATTTTTAAAATTCGGAAGATGAGCAACATCCTTCAAAAATACATGATAACAAATCAGACAAAACTATCTTATTTTGTCTGCACTATACTCGCACTACAAAAAATTACACTACCACTCTCTCAAATCCGTTGAATATAGGGTTCACCTTATGTAGCAGGTTAGAAGACTTTCTCTATAAATATAAATGGTAGGCCCATAGGTCAAGACTTTAGTCATAAAATCCTCCAATAAGATTCTACGCCCTTTTTTTTTTGTCAATCTTCGTTTTATACTCTGCTCTCACTTCTCATTCTTACAAATTTGAATAGTTTGAATATTTCTATTGATGATGTCGAAAAATGGTAAAACCTCTCTTGTCTTGCTGGTTGGCTCCTACACACATGTTCAGTGACCGAAGGGTGGCTGTTCGATTGTAAACCCTCTGACGAGCAAGTTGGAATCGTGTCAAGATCAAAGACTGTAAGAAAAAATAGAGAATGATGAGTCAATCCTCTCTTCCATCCATGTCTATGGGTTTTAATACCTTCACGGGAGAGGAGGAGATGGGAGTGGATTTCTGCCATAATAAAGGCCGTGATTTTTGGGTTTGCGCGATCTGAACTGATTCCTCTCGCATCATTCTGGGGATATCGGGAGATCCAGTGTGCCATCAGAGAGATTATGTAGACATCCAGGAGATTTAGGGAGGCTGTAGTGCAATTTTCTGTAATGCACATGTAGTGCAGACAAAATGATATAGTTTTGATTGCTTTGTTCTCGAAATTACATCGTTTTAACTTATGTCACGAATTGTTGTCAAAATATATATGATTAAAGCGATGTAGTTTTAAGGAAAAAGCAAACAAAATTATATCATTTTGTCGCACTACACGTGCACTATAGGAAAGTGCACTGCAACTCTCCTAGGAGAGATGTCTGTGGCACGTCCGAAATGCCAATTCAGGAGAAGTCCGAGCAGAGGGACCCCATTGGCCTAGTAGGTGGTATATTGATTGACCGGTTTTGGTCTGGTCGGTTGGGTGAAAAGATAGTTAGCCGATCAGTCCTTGTGTGGTTCAAATCTGAACCCTTCATCTATAATATGCTTTCACGGTCGCACCCATGTTGTATTCACTAATTAGCAGTGTATTGCCGTACTACATTACAACATTTTTGGTGCACGACGACAAAATGACATCGATATTTAAATTTTGGTCAGTAAAAACTGAGCGCCCCATTAAAGGAAGAGAGAAGAAAATATGACAAATGCCAAATCTTGTACCAAATTGGCACAAAATCCCGAATATCCAAAGTCTAAAAGCTCATGTGGTATGTGAGCATTGGAGCAACGAAAAGATAAATGAAATTCATTTTGCGGCATTGACAACCCATTTTCCATCTCACTAGTTTTCTAATAACACAACATATTGGGCTTTCATTTTTTGCTTACCTAATTTTCTTTAAATGCAGAATTAATTACAAGCATCAAATTAAGCTCTAACATATATATACTGGCAACATTTTTAACTGACTAATAAGAAATAACACAATATATATGCATGACCCATCATAATGAAAGGGTTTTTTTTTATTTTTAAATTATTGGAATCGTGACTGAAAATGAATATCTCTCAAGCTCTCGTGCCAATTGGACACGGAAGCTGAAGAAGTTTGGTAAAATATTCCTGTTTTTATACACAAGAAAGATGTTAGTCCACCACCCATTTGTAACGATATCCCAACTATATATAGAGCTTTGCTCTACTTTTAATTGGGATCCTGCAAGTACGGAATGATTGGTTTCCTAAATATTTGTTGAGATGTGTGTAATCTGACTCGGACACTGAGTTATCAAACAAAGAGAAAGATATCTTGCCAAATGTGTGCATAAGGTTATTATCACCAAAGTGAAAGTAAACAAAATTAAACTCATCGAAGTTAGTTGTATGTTTGTCGTGGTACATTTTCAGCTTTATATTTGGGTGAAGATTTTTAAAACACAATTATATGGCTAAAATGCACAAGAATAAGCATAAAACGAAGTTCTGGAAGCGACCATGTGTTTCATCCATTTATTTGCCGACCAAATACATTGGTCGGCAACGGTTTGCATTTTCCGATCAAATCTTTTAGTCAGCAATTGTTCAGTCCATTCATTTGCCAACAAAATAAGTTAGTCGGCAAATGGAAATAGTATCCTATTCCCCTACTAAATATTTGGTCGGCGATGGTTTCTTATTTCCCGAATAAAAATTTGGTCAGGATATGATTAGCCCACTATTTACCAACCAACTTTTATTTAGTCGGCCAATTGTATTGCCGACAACATATGCGCGACAAACTTGCAATGAAAATATTTGATCGGCAATTGTAATTCCCGACAAAATGTGGACCATTTGCCGACCAAGGAATATATATACCATCTTCCTAAGCCTATTCTAAGGAAAATGTTAATTTACTACTACGATTAAGGATGGCCCACTAAATTGTGGAGTCAAATACAAGAAAGGTAAACTACTTCAATTACTCGATATGATTTCCAACACTTCCCCTCAAGTTGGAGAGTGAATGTTGTGAAATCCCAACTTGCAACTTAGGTATTGAAGCTATCTCCTCCCAAGGCTTTCGTATATATGTATGCAAGCTCATCCCGTGAAGAAATATAGATTGGAGAAATTTTGCCAACTTGCAGTTTCTCTATCACAATGTCACAATCAATTTCAATATGTTTTGCTCTTTCATGATAAACCAAACTTACCATTATATGTAATGCAACTTGATTATCACAATGCAGAGGAGCATGGCCCTTTTATTTTACTCTTAAATCTCACAATATATAGCGCAATCATGTAATTTCAAGGCATGTGATTGTCATGGCCATATACTCAGCTTCTGTAGGTGAACGAGCAACAATCGACTGTTTTTTTTATTACCATGAAATAAGAGAATCACCTAGAAACACGCAATAACTTGTAGTTGACCTTCTTGTCATCAAACAACATGCATGATTTGAATCACAATAGGCTTTCAACTCAAGATGACTCACAACCATGGAAAACAAGCCTTGGCCAAATGTACCCTTAATGAATCTTAAAACACGAAGTGCGACCTCCATGTGTGGTTTTCTAGGTAGTGCATAAACTGACTCAAATTTTGAACTAAATAGACAATGTATGTTCTTGTGATAGTAAGATAAATTAATTTTCCTACCAGTCTCCTATATCTCGTTGGATCTTTGAGTAGAGCACCATCTATGGGTTTCAATTTCACATTTTCTTCCATTGAAAACTTTTTTGGTCATGTCCCTAACAAACCTGCATCTTGTAAAATGTATAGGGCATATTTTCTTTGGGACATAAAAATGTCTTTCTTAGATCGAGAAAATTCAATCCCAAAAAAATATTTCAAGTCACTGAGATCCTAGACGCGTAACTATTTTAGAAGAAAAGATTTAAGGCACTAGTACAATAATAGTCTAAGATCACGCATAAAAAATTAAAAAGATCTCAGTTTTATAAAAAGCGTGATGAATTTTTTTAGAAAGTCTTTTTAATCACACATTTTCAAAACAACCGTGATAATAGTACTATTTTATCTCGGTATGTGATAACAACGTGATTGTACTTAATATGTTTTAATCTCGATTTTCATGCGTAGGCGAGATTAAAAACATAAAAAAACTATTTATAAAAATTTAGAAGCCAAACAAGGCCCTTGTTTTTAATCTATCACGGTTTTAACATGTACCGTGATAAAAAGTTTTGACCTTAAAAATTCTGAAAATTAATTCGCGCCCTAAAAAATTAATTCGTGCCTCTTTCATACCCTGTACTGCTCACCTCACCGACTTGCTCTATTCCATCCGGCCGAACTCGCCTAACAACACCTGTATTGAAGAATCGCGTGAAGATCTGGCCTCTTTATCATCGAGTACTGCTCACCTACTTGCTCTATTCCATCCGGCCGAACTCGCCTAACAACGACTGTATTGAAGAATCGCGTGAAGATCTGGAATCGGAAAATGGAAGAACTCGTAGCTGTAGAATCGAAGAGAATCACAACGAACTACAAAATAGCGTCCTAATTTTGTAGCTACTGTACGCATCTCTTGCCCTAATATTTACAGATTGTGATTTGTTACTCCATATTTGCCTCTCATTCTTCCTATCGTGTTCTCTGCCATCTGGAAAATATGTCTCTAATCAGTAAGGTTTCTATTTTCTCTTTTTGGGGTATGGCGATGGTTTCTGTATTTTTGGCATCATTTGTTTTGTTTAAACCTTATTATGCCCAAATGGTTGGTTATTCAGCCTAGACTAGACTTTAGTAGTTACGGTCTGTAAATTGGGCTGTTTATTATTAGGCCTCACTGGCAAGATTGTAATGTCTTGCAATTTTATGTCTTTCTGTTGCGATGATCTGAAAGAGGAATGGTTCGAAGGTTTAGTTGAATTCGATCAGTAATTCTAGGCAATTTTGCCATGCCCGGAGTCTTGTTTAAACCATTGTCTAAGGTGGTTTATTTTTTTGTGCTTCCAACTCTTTCTGAACCAATTTTCCATAACCACCTCTGCGTTCAACACATACTGCCAATTTCTCATATTTATACTTTTTAAAAGTTCATGAAGCTATACTTGTAAACCTCCTTTTGAATATGTGAAGCTATATCATATGTAACTGTGTTTCAAAAACAATTGTAAAGCTTGAAGCTAGTTAATGAAAGCAATTGAGAACTTGTAATTTTTTGTTGATTA
>JABCMJ010016228.1:0-26557 GCA_014822125.1 Arbutus unedo
AAGTACTTTTGGATCTTTCTGATAGTTGAAATTAAAATGGGTAGAATCTCTGCTTGTATTTGGACAAAAATCCTAACTAAAAGATCCTAACCCTAATTTCATTCTGATATCGAGCGTCCGGAGCTAAAAAATTAAGAACGGCTCGAATGCAGAACATTCAAAGAATTTCTGAGATGAAAATGCTCTTTGTTTTTACCATGGGCAATGAAAAAAAGAGAAAAGAAGAAGAGAGAACGGAACAGAAATACTTCATGTTTTTTGCTCTCTAGTTTTACTATGGGATTCGATTTCTGACTTCGTGAGCTTGAAAATATGTTCGGGAGAGAGGAGGTGGTCTGGCCGATGATTTAGGGTAAAAAAAAAAAATCTGATCCTTGAGCAATTGGCTGACCCTCATATTTATAGAGGACACCAATCAATCACGTTAAAACCTTTTTACGAAGTAATTACCACTTATTAATTATTTTTTCACCATCTCTTAGTTGAAATTTTTACCTTAGGCCATACTTGCGCCTTTCATGCACCTAAGAAGCGCTCAAATTGCGCTATATGACATCATCATATTGGAAATTACACTTGTACCCTAGTTCTTGTACGCATACTGAAATGTTAATTTCTGACGAGAAAACTACAAATAAACTCAGATCGGATAACGGATACATCCGTTGAACTCGTATCGATGTGCTGATGTGTCCTTTGAAATTTAAGAAAATATCATCTCATAAATCGTGCATTCAGATCGTTCCGGTTGTTCGCTAATTATTTAAAATATCTTCTAACAAACCTAACTTGTTGACAAACCTGTACCTGCGCCCAACTTGCGCCTAAGATGCGCCCAATACCCCTGCTCATTTGTACACGCACTTAAATACTGATTTTTGACAAAAAAAACTTCAAACGATCGAACCACGGATATAGCCGTTGAACTCGTATCGACATGCTGATCAATAATATGTGTCCCTCAAAATTTAAAAATATCGTCTCGTAAATCGTGCTTTCAGATAGTGTCGGTTGGTCGCTAATTGCTTTTTAACTTGTCAACCTCAGATTGAACCCCGGATATAGCCATTAAACTCATATTGACGTGCTGGTCAATAATATGTGCATCTTGAAGTTTGAAATCATCAACTCAAAAATCGTGCTCCCGAGGTCCCGTTCCGAACAACCGAAAACTATCAGCGTGATTTGTTTTTGCCCTAATCAATGTCAATGGACTTGTATCGCTGCACTAGTCACAGGTATGAAGTTCTCATGATTTGAAAAAAAAAATTATCTCGTGAATGGTACCCTCGGGTGTTGGTTCGTGCAAGGAAAAAATGGTCTTTTTGTGCACAAGTTCTTTTTAGGCCATTTTGATGGCATGTTTCATGATAGTTTGAGTGGTGGGACAAAATCTGGTATCAACAATGTTTATTAAGATATGAATTCGATCTACAAGAAGATCAAGAAGCTATTGCAATGTTTCCCATAGGAAAAAAAGTTTTTAACTTTGAGGGATTGATAGGTAGTTTTCTATTTTCTAAGAGTATTTAAAGCAATTTTGTTATTTTTGGGGATCAAATTTTGTATATAAAATTTAAACCCATATAAACATGGAAGCATTGGGAAAGTGAGGGGAGTTGTCAATGCTTCGACCCTTCCTCCCGCACCATAAATTTTATAGTGAGGGACAAGAACTAATTTAACATTTATTAAACTTTAATATCTTGTTAGACTGCAATGTATTCTCTGGATCTGAGATTGAATAAATGTCACAGAGATAATGAATAGGTATGTTCTTAAATTTAGATTGAGGAACCATATGGATGACAAAATGCTATTTCCTTTTCAGAAAAAAAAAAGGTAATGCACCAATCTATTTTTTAAAAATATATGGAAATGACAATAATTTTAGGATTTTAGGAATAATCATAGTTTTAATTTTAAATGAGAAAATAGAATAATAATTATATTAGTGTGACTGCCTCATTATTTACTAGCATTTCAATTATCTTCCAAAGAGTTTGGATGTACTTACATACAAATATTGTTAGATAGAAATGTTGTAAGAAAAATAAAATTATATTACTTCACATATCTGTTCCAGATAGAGTTTTGTTTATTTTTTTGTCGATTGGTAAGTACCATTTTCATCAGCAGTCATAAGTAATTTAAACTTAATATTTACTGAAAAGTAAATAATAAACAACACTAACTGAAACATCATACAGAGAAAAAATTGTTGGAAAAATGGTTTTATAACAATTTGACTTCGATTAATTTTCATGTAATAATATTGGCTAAAGAAATTTAAAGAGCTTTTATTTCTTTTGAATTTTATGTATGTTTTGTGGATTAATTTTTAAGTGTAAAGTAGTATCTAGCCGTTGATATCTATTTGAATGAATAGTTATGTCACTTCTTTTAATGCTCTGTCATTACTTTAAGAGTTATTTAACTTCATTTCGTGATTGTTCCAGAAAGTCACGAATACTTCTATAAATAAGTGTGTTCTCACCATTTATAAGAGGGTTTTTCGGGAGACACAATTTAGAAAGTCTTGTGTATTGATTTTGCATCTATTCTTTGAAGTATTGAGTTATCATACGAGAGAGTATAAAAATATTATTTGGTTTGTTTGGCCCGTTGATTGTAGTAATGCTTCAATGAAATTTCGATCATTTTTCCTCGTAGACATGCGCTTATTTAAATCGTGAGCACCATAGCGACGACGAAATTTGTCTTAAGGATATAGTGTTTAACACTAGATTTGATCATTTCCATGCGATTTTCAGGTTTTATCTTTCTATGATTTTGTTATCTTTAATTTCGTTATTTATGTCATGGTAACACAAAAAGTATGATAATTTTTCTGAATAAATCATCTAAAATCCCAAAAGAATTAGGGAGAAAAAACCTTCAGATTGAGAAAATACTTGAACTATATATTGACTAACTGAAACATCATAATTCGGGCATTTCAAGTTAATCACTAGTGGTATTTTGATGATTCAATATTCTCATTTATGTTTATAGAAAAATACTAGTGATTAGTGGACAAAAAGTGTATTAGAAATTGCGAAAATACAAAATATAAAGAAGTACATTACTAGTTATGAGTCATTTTTGTAAAACGCTACCTCTTTTTTTTACTTTTGCACTTCTATTTTGTCCTTATCCATGTGAATTTCTAATATTATTTTCTTATTTGCTGATAAATGGACCAATGAAATTATAAATCATGTAAATTTGAATGAATTAAAATAAGAAAGTAAAAATACGAAAAGAAAAGAGTGTTGTTAAAATCACTACTCAAGTTTAAAATTTTCAAAATTATTTGCACTTGAAGTATAGTTACAGAACCATTGCTTAGGATAATAATTTTCACATTTCATTTCCTTACAAACATTATCTAGATTTTTTTAGTTTTTTAAAATGACAAATAACGAAAATTTTAAAGCACATTATAACATAATGTTTAGAATGTATCTATACATTATTATAGGACGATTTTTCGTAAGAAACACTCTGAGAGTGAAAAGTAGCAAAAAAAAAAAAAACAATTAGACTGTGATGTTTTTTAAAATAATACATTTTATCTTAGACCAATAAAAATATTGCAATTTAAATTAAAAAAACTTGCTATATTTCATATATAATACTTTTATTCTCATAACTTTCTCTATTTATCTACACACACATATGTATATGTAATATATAGCTACGCACTTACATATCTATGGAAGTAGGCATAATATTTTAAAAATTATATAGATATTGATTTTTAAAATAAAAGTACACAAAAATATACATATTCTTACATAAAAACAATTTTGGTCCACAACTTATTGTGAATAATTTCTATTATGCCGGATTTTAAGTTTTTGAAAAAAATATCTTCTCTTTTTATTTTAAACTTTTATTTATTTTTTTGTAAATATACTTTATAGTAAATAAAATTGGAAAATTATACGAATAACTGTCAAGATAGATTTATATAACCACAAAGTATTTGCTATTATGTAAAGACCCTAAATTTTTAATTAAGAAAAATTAAAATTTTAATGTATGAAATCATTAATTGATTAAATTAGTTTTGTGCAATTTCGTTTCTAATCATGCATTTTATTGGACTTATGTTTAAATTCATTAATTTGTGCATATGTGTTTGAACCCAACCCATTAGACTATTGATTCTTATCCTAAATCCTTAACCCATCAGTATTTCACGGAGCTTGTCCAACCTTAACTTGTTTTACCCAGCCCAAGATCCAAACCCTTGTGATTTGACTTAAAACCCATTGGTTCAAGTTCGTCTCATGTTGCCTTAACAAGGAACCATCTACACTTGATTATTTTCTTTCCCTTGAGATCTCACGTTGCCAAAAACTTTCAGTAAGAAATCCTTCTAGAGCTGCACCTATATGGCTTTGTTGAGAACTCTATTTGATGAGACTATTCATCCTCTCCTATGAAATCTCAATCCTTGACCTTCATTATTCCTTTTCCCTAGCAATACCACCATAAATCCATGGTTTTGATTCAAAAACCACTTCAATCAAAATGATTTCTTGCAGAAAATTTCACTCACCAATGGCATTGCATGCAATGGGTGCTTCTGCACTCAACCCCTTTTTACATATACATTGCCATTCTCACCATCCCTGCTACGAATTTCAGAACTTCAGAGAGTTGAGAGAGTGCCATGATTGTGGGTTAGAAGTAAGAAATCAAAATATTACAATAGAGAGGGAGAGAAAGAAAGAGAGAGAGGATGAGGAACTTCCATTTGAGTTCAATCACCCAAATCTAAACCTTAATCATTTGATTCAAGCTTCATTCCTTTCAATTCTAAGGTGAATAGAACTCTTCCTAATCTTTAATTTATGCCATTGATCCGTATTTAGCTCTACAGAGCTTTGAGAAAGCGAAACCCAGTACTATATTATTGTAGGAGGTGATCGAAGTACCGGTGCCCTATTTTTTCTAGCACTAGTGCCTTCTCTTACAGCACTTTACATTGTTCTATATTTTCATAGGTGCAATGGTGCCTTATTTTTTATAGCACCGGTGCCTCCCCCTTGCAATACTTTATGTTTGGCCTACAATCTAATTTAGCACAGGTGCCTTAGTTTTGGGTGTTCCAGTGTATTACCTCTCTATATCTCAGTAGTTGCCTATGGACTGACTTGGCATTGGTGCCTTTGAAATCCTAGCATCGGTGCCTCTGTTGTGTGTTTTTTCACTCAGTTTCTGACATAAGCTTATTGAACCAGTGCATGTTTATGTGACTGTGAACTTATGTTTATATCCCCCATTTAGAAATAATGGCATTTACAGAAAATTAAAATTTCACCCGTATCAAAATGTCGCCCCTCCTATTTTAGTATAAAATTAAAAAATTACATGTTCTTTTCCGATAGTTTGGCGTGAAACTTACCCTAACCTTATGCGCTTAAGACAAATGATTATACCATTGTGCTTAGAAAAAATCAAAGAATCATTTCTGAAACTTTTTATTCCTTAAATCAAAACTTTAAAAATTTAAATTTTTTTATACTTAGAAAAATTTCCAAACAGTAAAAATTTTCAGCATAACTTAATATCGCCCCAATTCTTACGTAATAACTACTACACCTATAACCAAATTTAGATTATCATATAGAGACTTCAGATATCATCTATCATTGTAAGTTAATATCTTATTCCATGATTATCGTGCTAGGAGTTTCTTTGCAAGTAGAAATCATGCGATTATGCTTATGTGTCAATGGCTTATTTTTATCACCTTATCTTTCTTAATTGTTAAAACTTGCATCTCCTTCACATTACCATACTATCATGTGTTTAGTCGTTTGAACAAAAGTTAGATGGAGTCAATGAGGAACATTTTGAGGCTAGTAGAAATGACACCCAAGGTTTTGACAATAGTCATGAAAAGTCACAAGTTTTGTAACGAAAATCGAGATTTTGAGAAAACTCTTATATTTGATGACTTGAGTTTTGACCTACTCATTGGGGAGACATGTTAGGATGTCTTTCGTCAATATATGAATTTTAGCTGAACTATGTTTTTTTCCACCGGATTGCGTCTTGAAGCCGAGTCGGTCACGTCTCATGTATTAAGCTAACTTATGTCGTGAGCCGATTATGTTCATAAGCCATGTTGTGTCTTTTCTAAGACAAAACATAGTTGAAGGGGAGAAATTAGATATTTTCTAAGTCAAGGAATAACATATGGGAGACATAATGCTAGAAGCATAAGCGTTGAGAGCATGGGATACAAGAATCAATGTTTGGGTACACTAGTGTCAGATACGAGGTCAACGTAGGGATCAGGATCATATTGGTTGGGAACATCATAACACCACTTTGGAAATAGAATTTTGATGACAGGCAACGTTTGTATCAACTCGAACTTTGAATTTTGAAATAGATTCGGATACTTATGAACATTGGTGGATACTTATGAATATTGGTCGGACAAGTGTGTCAGAAATATAGAAAGAAGTCATAGGGTCCGACTTAAGAGGATATTGTCGATATTTCATTTATTTACTACACGTACTTGTTTAATGCTTCTGCTTGCTATTTAACATGATTATGTCGCATTCTGATTATATCGCTCTGTTCATAACACTTGATTAACTACTCATACTATCTTCATGATCATACATCACATGATCCATTGCATAAATTTGAAATTAAGGGTAAGTTTTATTTGCTGAGCGTCAATCGCTCATCTAGTACAATTTCTCTACCCCTAACCTTTCATACCTAGTGTCGAAGATGGCGTTAGTGAGCCCGTTTATCCAGATACCAACAACGGTACTTTCAAGGAGGGCGTCATAGCCCTGTAGTTCATCTAGATATATTCCGAGCTTTTATATTCAAAAAATTTATATAATTTCCTTTAAATTGAATGAATGTAATCAAAATATATTTTGACTAAGTAATGAAAATGTGGTTGACTTTTGATAAATTATTTTAAATTAACGTTTCCGAAATTTGGGGTACATATTATTAAGGGTAATTTAAATTAGGGTCCTATTTACCCCTACGGCTTATGTTTTCATTCCATCAACTTTTTGAACTTATACTTTAATCCTATTTTTGTATGGTCTGACAAATTTATCATTACTTTTGAGGGGTACTTTACCCTCTTGTCATTTGATTAGATAATTCTTGATTTGTTAAGTTTAAATTTATAGCACTAATTTAGGCTTAAAACATGAAATTATAATTATCTTTAGTAATTATTTTCACCATTTTATGAAAATATACCATGATCTGTAGGCGTTGCTTCTTACCTGTAAATTTATCATGATATCTGTAAATTTACCATAACCTGCAGATTTAATATTTTACCCCGCAAATTTACTATGAAATCTGCTAATTTACTAGATGTCGCGCGTTACCTTCAAAATTACCATGATATATATAAATTTACCATGGACAACAGGTGTTGTTCCTCACCTACAAATTTACCATGACTTTCAAATTTACCATAATATTTAAAAATGTACCATGACTTGTAAGTGTTGTTCATTTTCAGCAAATTTATCATAATTTTTAAATTTACCATGATATCTGAAAATGTATCATAACCGTCAAATATATTATATCTGGGTCAGTATCATCCAAACCAAACATGTATTCCAACGATTCCTACCTTACCCTAGCCCGTAGTCTGATGAAAACAATTCGACTTCCGTCGTTCTTCTCCTGTAGCAGTCAAATTAAACTTGTACTATGTATTTCGGTACCGACGGTCAATGTTCTGTAGATGTGGTGTGATGTTTGTATGCAATTCTGGTGAGTTGATGGATTCCGGAGCCCTAAATTTATGCTGAGGATTATTGGCCATTCTTTTTAGTCCCACGATTTTTGGAGAGACGAGTCCAATATTTGAGAGATGACTGTTAATGACGTGTTTTTAGGAATTTGCTGATAATCTTAGTTAATGTCAAGATAAGGGTAAGTTTGATATTTTTTAAAAAAAATGACTAAAAGTTAATGTTTGTAAGTGCATAGGATGGAAAAATAACAAACACTTAGAGATGAGACTAAAAAATAAGTTCCCCTATTATTAATGATGTTGTGAACCAATGATATTGTCACGGTAGAGACATGCCTAATCAAATTGAGTGAATTGATGTTATATTTTATGAAAAATTGGTTAAAAGGATAAATTTGGACTGATTTGGCTCATTAAGAATATATTAATTTAATTTATGAGTCATGGTCCATGGTTTGAGAAGTTTTACGGATTGGAATCATGGGCTTAAAAAGTGGAGTCTATTAATAACGGCTAGGAGGTTTGATGGAAGTCTATAAATATGAAGCCATGCCATATTGAGCAACGGTTTAACACCAACTAACAAACACATTAGTTGTTCAACACTTATTAAGCTACTCAATTTTTATTATGTCCTTTATTTTCAATTAGTTACGGCTTTTTATTTGTTTTGAGTATCACACCTATCTTATTTAAGTGGAAGAATCCGCGTGGTTGAATTTAATCGTCTTTTCATTCATCCAGTATGAATTATCCAGTTTAATTTCATACTTAGCCTAGTTATTTTTATTATAAATTAGAAGTCCTCTTAATTGAGGCAAAACCCAAACCAACTCATCCTCAACTTCCCTTAGGCCGTACACAATGCCTGAGGAAGTCGGATCTGTGGTTCAAATTCTTCATCACTTGGAGCAAGTCTAGCTCCTTGCACGCTCTCGCATCATGTGTCAACTATCACAAGTGTGTGCTCTATTGATCGCACGTGTGTGATTTTAAGAGAGCAACAAGAACATATAACGTTATCGCGTGTTTACTATAAAAGATATGTAACAAACATATAACATTATCGTGTGTTTTACTAGAATAATATTTTTGAAACTTATGCGTTAGAAGAACTTTCACCCATAATTTGGTTTGAGATGAACTCAATGCGCTAAAGCTTCATTCAGATGAATTTTTGACCGAATTTCCTTATATTTTAATACACTCATCCTAAACATGTTGATATTTTTTCTACTTGCTACAAAATTACTCATCTTTAAAATCAACAAGTTAGCTAATCTTTTAGGCGACTTCAATTTGGTCAATTAAATCAGTTGATAGTTAAAAATAAAGCCAAATAAATTAAAAATAGCAAGCTAAGAGATAAAAAGAAATCTTTTCTTTATTTTCAAAATTTAAAGTAAAAAATATAACGTCACATAATATTGAGTATAAGAGCAACAAATGTGATAAATTATACTTAGTATGGTTTAATTTTGTTACAATGGGTAATATTTGTTATGATTTAGAAGGGTTTATCATTATGATATCTTTATGATAGATTGAGTTTGACAATTATGAATTACTAATTTTACTCACCAATACTCAGTTATTGAAAAGTTAAATTGCATAAAAAATTTAATTACACTATAAATTTATAATTTTATTAAGATAAAAAATATTTTAATTGTAATTTTTACACTCGTATTTAGATTCTTTATTGAAATTTTAGGTTTTTGATAATTTATTTTTAACTAATAATTCATTGTAAATTTTTAAATATTATGTTGAATGTTTTTTTTTTAATTTTGTAGTATAGGTAGATAAATATTACATTAAATTATTTTCTAATTTTATTTATTTATTTTGTTACTTTATTCAAAAAAAAGTATTAAGATTATTTTTATGGTGAAATGATGGGTAGAGTGATTCATAATTACATAATTTCTTTTGCAAAAGTTATTCTTAATAAATTTAAATTATCATGGTTCTTATATTTTTATTAAATTTTTAGAGGTGAGATTAAATAGATTAATCAAATTAATGTACTCATAAGTCCATACAAGTGGAATTTTAGCCCAATAAGTCAATCTCAAACTAAATTTACGTGCGAAAGTTTTTTTAACATATAAGTTTTAAAAATACTTTTCTATTAAATATATGATAATGTTATCTGTTCATTAAATATAAAAATACTTATTTCATTAGATAAAATTACCTTTAAGTGTTTATCAGTTAACATTATTTGTCACTTTTAACAAATACCTTAACAAATAACACATAACATTATTTATTTTTATATTATATTATTCCGGTGAAAATTTATAATTAATTTTTTTGAAATATAAACTAACATGATTAAATCTTTGTTAATGAATTTTACGAATCTCGTGTTATTGATAGTATATATAGGTAAAGTGTATAATAGTTTCCCTTAAATTATACCCTTTTCGTGGGCGATCTATTTATAAGGGTGAACCTCTTGAAACACGACCACAGAGAATTTTGAGCACATTTGGGATTACGATTCAATTTTGGTTCAACTGTCAATTAATGTTTATCAAGAAGACACACAGTAAATTTCCCCAATCCGACGGTAGTTAACCCAACAATCAAAACGCTGAAAACTGTGTAGCCCGGGAAAATACCACCGTTGCGCGCAGATCACACCAACGCGCATTGTAGCTTTATCCCTCTACCCTTGCCCCAGAACGTTAAAATCGGCTCTCTCTCTCTCTCTCTCTCTCTCTCTTCTATCACATAAACGTCTCTCCTTTATCTCTCTAACCTCTTCTCTCATACAAACTTCCACTTCCCGGCGAATACACAGGAGAGAAGAAAGAAACCCTGACCACCTTTCCCATCAAAAACATTCCCGAGAAAATTTTGTGCTTGTAGTCAATAAGGGAATGGTTGCTTGATCGATGGTGATTTCGGTGGATGGCGGAGAGAGAGAGGCAGAGAAGTTTATGGTAATGGGAACAATCGAGAGATCGAAGCCGCCACTGCACAATTTCGCGATGCCGTGTTTGAAGTGGGGGACCCAGAAGTTATTGAGATGTAAGAAGGTGAGTCGTAGTGGCGAAGATTTTGATCTGCCGGCGGAGAAGTTTTTGATCGGTCGGCGGGATGAGAGTTCGAACAAGGCGTCGTCTTCGGTAGCAGATGTTGGGGGTTTGGGATGGAAATCAAAGGCGAAAAACGACAGAGACGATGGAATCGAAGCGGTTAGGGCGAAACTGATGTTCGATCTTGAGACGGCGGCAGACAAGATGAAGTCTGCGATTTTGGGAGACGGAATGAATGAAAGGCCGGTGGTAGCGGCGGAGTCGGAGTCGGTGAGGCCGTGGAATTTGAGGACGAGACGAGCTGCTTGTAAGGCTCCGGAAGGAACGAACGGAGCTATTGGTTGGGGTGGCACTGACGCCGGAGCAAAGAGTCTAAATATTGACGTGCGAAAACCAAAGTTCTCGCCGTTCAGGACTGAAAACAAAAAATTTCCGAGATTTCACGTAGATTCCACCGCCCCGGCGGATGATCCGTCAGGCGCGAAGAGGGAGAGGGCAAAGTTTTCAGTTTCCCTTTCAGGGAAAGAGATTGAGGAGGATTTCAAGCTGATAGCCGGACATAAGCCGCATCGGAGACCCAAGAAGCGTCCTAAGATCGTGCAGAAACAGCTGGATGTAAGTAAAATCAAATAGTTTTTTTTTTTGTCAATTGCTAGGAGAATATTTTCTCAGTAGCCTTAGAATTACATCGAAGCTATCCATCATACATTCATACTGAAAAACCCAACACCGTATAACCAACAATCATAAATCCAACGGAAGGTAGAGCTCTACAATCCGGAGACGGACTCAAGGAAATAGCACAATGAGCAAGAAATAATCAACTCTTGTCTTTTGCATAAGATTGACCTCTGACCTCCCACATTGGGAGTGATAAGGAATGGCCAATGAGCTAATTAAACTATTTAGAATCTCCGTTTTTCTGTGTCCTTGATCATTTTCTATGTTTCCATTATTATTTGTGTATTGGATTGTGTTGCCTAATTCATTGTTCTATGGATTTCTGCAGTCTCTCTTTCCAGGCTTGTGGTTGACAGAAGTTACATCCGATATGTACAAAGTTGCTGATGCTCCTTAACCTCAAATGTAATTACTCTGCTCTATTTATCTTGAATCCGGATTGCTTTTTGTGATTGTGGAATTGTTAGCTGAACTCTGCTAATTTGTTGTCACAGTGTTAACGATGGGTGGAGTTGCTGCTGTTTCTGGACATTTGAAGGTCCATGTTTGCTGGACAGTGCTGTATTATGACCTCTTATTAGTGGTATACTCAATACTGCTTCACCTTTCTCATTTGGGAATTCAATGAAAGTGTTGTGTTCCCGGTAGATATGGCTAAGATTTGGTTGATTCATAGTGCTAATCTTATTCAGATAAGTTATTCAATTATGTTTGTAGCTATGGTACTTGAGTTTGAGGGGAATAATTATTTATAGGGAAAAGGTAGGTGGATTTATTAGGAGGAAGGGAATGCTGTCATATGTTGAACTCGTGTTTTATGGTTATGCTCAAGGATTCTTTAACATTTTGGGTTTTCTTTGGTAATGTTGAAGCTCAAGGAAGCACATATATTAACGTTTGTATTCGGAGTAAAAATATTGGGTCTCATTTCCTAGTGCAAGGGAAGAGTTAATGTTATGATCGGGTAGATGTTTAATATTCACATTTCGAACACTATCTCTTTGTTTATTTTGGCTGGCAGAGAGAAGAAGCATAACTGTTATTTTGTGGAAATTCTTGAGCTTGATCTACAATTTCTACTGCATATTAGTACCACAGGTTAACATTCGAAACTTCTCAGCTAGGTATGGGTCATCGCATATCTTGATGAGAACTTAAGCCTGATGTCCTTCTCAGCTCTTAGTGCCAACTTAGACTAGAGGCTACACAGAAGATAACATGTTAGAATTGGTTAAGTTCCATAAATTCCAGTCCAGAATGTTGGTTTAGCTTTGAAGTACTTACCAACATGTGGTTCTAATTCTGGAAATCTGCACCTTTTCTAGTTTTCCGGAAGCCTCTGTCTCCTCCCCCCATACCAAATGCCAGTATTAGAATTTTGTTACGTTTACCCTTACAAACTTCTTTCTGGTTTGATTTCCTTTTGTCAATTTGGCTTGGTTCATGAATCTTTCGTGGCTAATAATATTTGCATACTGTTGCTTTTTTTTTTTTTTTAATATATTCTAATTTTAGATACTGCTTTATTTATTAAGTGTCGTAGATGGTGTGAACTGTTCTTTTGCATTTCTGAATTGGAGATCTAGACATAAAACAAAACTGCTTACAGGTGATTGGTATTTTGAGAGAATTGAAATTGGTGCTGTTGGATTTTTTATATTCCACCTATCAACTTTCTTCTGTTTTAAGATCGTGACATTTTTTAGTTTGATCTACTCGAAATCCAAGTAATTTATGTTGTCTCTTGCAACGTGTCTAGTCTTGTTTCCTATTTTGCGTATTTTTTTTTTTTGGGGAATTGTATTTTAAGTGGAAAGTGCAATTATAGGAAGAATTTTCTTTTGGTGAAGATTTTCTTTTTTTAATTATAAAACTAGTGCAATATTGAATAGATTTACAGAATATAAAATAAATACTTAACATACATAATATAAAAAGATACTTGTTTCAGGAACTAGTAAAAACAAAATAGATCTATCGGATTTATAAGATTTTATTCAATATTTTTTTAATTTTTATTTTTCTGTCAAAAACCCAGTTTTTCTATGCATTTTTCTCTTTTCTTGGTATCACACTACTTCTTTACAAATTTTCTTATATAAGCAAATTACAAAGATAAAATTAATTATTTCAATAACATACATTAATAATATGATTAATAATCTTGTCCTTCAGTCATGTGGATGTGAAGAGTGTTGCCATTAGTTAAGTATTTCTCACAGAACCGCACACTGGATCCTCCAGGTGGCAAGGTGGGGGACCTCCCAGTTTACCTGTCAAAATTCCACCCCACCTCTCTCTTTCTCAAATCAACAAATAAATATTAAAAAAAATATTTTAGAGAGAATTAATAAGAAAAAAGTCTAGGAATATGAAATATTCCTGCACATCCAAACAAAAATTTATTCGGAAGTATTAGATATGTGTGGAGCTCACATGATTATAAAAAATTCTATGTGTATTCGATATTTTCAAACACCTCTGTGTCTAAATGTATACAAATAATTTATATTTCTAGACTTGTTTGATTAATGTATTTAATATTTTATTATTTTGATATCTTTCGTAAAATAACCAAAATAACAAAAATATATTATGCCAAAATAATGTTTTGTGAATAAACTACCAAAATTGAATTTTTTTCATCAATTTGTTTTAGATTATTAATTTTTGCATCAATTGTTGTTATTTTTTTTTGTTCATTTATAAAACAAAGTTAAAAATTTCTTAAACTATTAAAAAATATTCACATTCATCACATTTATTAATGGGCCTAACGTAAAAAAAGTGACCGACACTGTTAATCCGAACTCCTTTCAGTCATGTTTTTAGAATTTTATTCTCGAAAAAATACTAAAAACTTACTATTTACTTAAAAAATTATTTCGAGATTAACCGTGAGTTCGGAATATTTCTATAAAGGGTTGTTGAATTATTGTAAGGTATTTGTTATTTTAGAATTTACTATCTACTTAAAAATATTAATGATTCCATATTTTGTTGTTATTTTCAACAACAAAATATCTTTAAGTAATTCAATAACCCTTTATAAAATATTCTTAGTTCGTGATTAGTTTTGAAATAATATTTTAAGTAAACGGTAAATTTTTAGTATTATTTTCGAGAATAAAATTTGAAAACACGATTGAAAGGGGTTTGAATAAGCGGAGTTAGTCACTTTTTTCTTTTAAAGTTGGACACATTAGAACATGCGATGAATGCGAATATTTTTTAATAATTTAAGATATTTTTAACTTTATTTTATAAATCAACAACTTACATTAATTCAACAGTCATTTATCAAAACATTCTGAACTCATGGTCAATTCCGAAATAATTTTTTAAGTAAATGGTAAATTTTTAATATTTTTGGAGAATAAAATTCGAAAATCATGACAAAAAAGGGGTTCAAATGAGTGGTGCTGGTAACATTTTTTCTTCTAAATTTAGGCCCATTAGTAGATGTGATGAATGTAAATATTTTTGAATAATTTAAGCGATTTTTAATTTTTTTTATAAATTAACGAAAAAGAAAGAAAAATAATAACAATTGATGCAAAAATTAATAATCTAAAAAAAATTGATGAAAAACATTCAATTTTGGTAGTTTTGTAACGCGACATGTAAATTACTGACTCAACAACTTATTAGAGCCCAACCACGTAGCCCAAGTTGTTAGTAGTAGTTTACATGATTCCTTATATATCTAGGATCACCCATGTAGACTTTCAATGTAGGACGGGACATCACAATCTCCCCACGCCTCGCAAGGGGTTGAACACTAGAGTCACCACGGCCTAATCCCGGGTCTGTCCTCTAGTGACCAAATAAAATCTCGACCCCATACTCGATTGTGTATACGATTCACTATGATACCATTTGTAACGCTGCATGTAAATTACTAACCCAACAACTTATTAGAACCCAATCACGTGACCCAAAATGGTTAAACCCAAGTTGTTAATAGTAGTTTATATGGTTTCTTATATATCCAAGATCACCCATGTAGACTTTCGATGTGGGACGAGACATCACAGTTTATTCAAAAAAAAATTATTTTGATATGATTTATTTTTGTTATTTTGGTATATTTTATGAAAGATATCAAAATAATAAAATATTAAATACAAAAATATTTGTTGCTGTTAAAATAATTTTTTTAAAATATTTATTTATTGATTTGAGAAAGAGAGAGGTGGGGTGGAATTTTGACAGCTAAATTGGGGGGTCCCCACCTTACCACCTGAGAATCAGTGTGGTTTTGTGGGAAATTCTTTACTAATGGCAAAACTCGAGCGTGAATTAGCCAACATCTTTCCACTTTTTGATTCCTTTGAAACTCTCAACGGCTACTGTATGTTTAACCATTTGCACTTTTATCGTCCACGGTCCATAGGTGACCTAAATCTTTGGGAGCACTATGGGCTTTCTTGTGTGTAGCTTCGTGAATCATTAACACATACCATTCATTTATGGGGGTCATCTCTGGGAATTATGCCCCTTGTTGCTGCAAACTATAGTTGCAATAAACTGGATCCAAGGTTCCAGTAGTAATGTTCATTCTCTGTGCAGGATTGTAGTCACACAAAATAATGTCGTTTTATGTCAATAGATGAGAATCTTTAGTCTAAACAACACGTTTTGATATGACTCCAAATTCAAAACTCAGCACAAGCTAAAAGCCCTATTTTCTTTTTGTCTTTTCCGAGTTTCCTTCCAACGTCAATTCTTTGATTTCTGTCTTCTCTGAGAGGAAAAACTTTCCGGTTCAACATTGCGCCGAACTCCATCGAAACATCTAACAGAAGAGCTTAAGATTTTGGGCGGATCTCTAATACTAATTTCCAATCCTCTTTTCATGATCTTTGGCTTGAAAGGGCTTGAATCCTAAGTTCTATAAGCTTTGGTTATGGCATTAAGATCTCGGGAGTTTTTCAATAAAGAGAGAGGCATACACAAAGGGGAGGGAGGTAGGGAGGGAGGGGAGAGGCACGGGGCATGAGAGAGAGAATGACAACGAAGAAGTGTTCAAGAGTTTTGGATTTGAAAGATGACTAAAACGACTCGTTTTGGTTTGGCTGAAATTTTTCCTTATTGGACCAAAATGATGTCATTTTTGTTTGGCTAAAAGTTATCATTTATTGGCCTGCTACAATCTTGCAGTAAAGGTGAGAGCTACAAGGATTCCGAAAAATTGGTGTCTTGGAAATAAAGTTTCAGTTTTCAAAATTGGGTGGTTTAGACAAAAAAAAAAAAAAAAAACTAAAAATGCAAAAACAATTTAGTTACATATTTCTTTCACACTTTCAAAGATCATTTTAGTTATTCCTTTGTCTTTTACATTTGTCATTGCACTTCTTCAAAATTTAATCGGTATTCAAAATCAAGTACCTAAAGCTCATTATTCTACACTTTCTATTGAGAGATCAAAGGGCCAGATCTTCCTAAGCCAATATTTGCCTATTGCTTCTCATTTATTCCGTCTTTTATCGTTAGATTATTTCTTTCTCAGGGCTCATTTTTAGATAATTGTATATTAAGTTGGATTTATTTATTGCGAATTTCACATCTAGTGTTTTATTATTGTCTTTGACCCCTAATCTATATTCCAATAAAAAGAGGACAAGTGACACTAGTAAGTGTACATGCGTGCACATGATCAGAAAATGTGGGCAGAAGATGAAGGAGCATCATTTGAGAAATGTAACAATTATTGGGAGTCGAAGATCAGGCAAAATCAAAGAATTCGAAAGATTATACTGCACTTCATGGACGTAGGATAGTTGTCAAGAGAAGGAGAAAGACATAAGAAATAGATTACGAGTTCGTATTTCAATACCAAAAGTATCCTGAAAGCGAGGTCAAACCTGTCCAATCCAATAGTACTAGTGGGATCTATGTACGGTGCATCCACGGAGTCAAATTGGATTGTCCAATTCACCAGTGTGACCTTCGGCAAATTGTGAGCTAGTTCTAATTTACCGAACAAAATTTTAATTATAGTGCTATATGACATTTTTCAAAGAAATCATTAAAGAAAATAATTTTTTGACCTAATATCATCAAACTTATTTGTTCCTAATGCATGAAATAAACCGGATCTACAAAAATTCATATAATTTCTTGTATTTTAAATAATTTTTTCATAAAACAGACTGTTTCAATCACATTAGATTTCGCTTTTTGACAATTTTAATGCAGTAAAATTATTTTTTTGGCATGACTTGCTTATTCAAAAAACTTTTTTGTCACTATCCGATGAAATAAATCTAAAAAGTATAAAACTATATCAAAAAAATTAAAAAAAATTCACTAAAACAACGAATAAGTAAAAAAAAAAAAGTTGTTTTTAGATTATTTTTTTCTTCTCTGATTTTTTTTTTAAATTTGATAAATTATTTACAATTTTTCTGAAAAACCTCTTGTCAAGAAGATCAAATAATTAGGCAAAACCTCTTGTTTGAAAGACAAAAAATTTGTAATTTTTTTATATAAAGACGAAAAAATAATTTAATAAACAAATTAGGCTAAAATCAAATTACTTTTTAAGGGTATCTAGGTCAATATTTAGGCTGTGTTCATTTAGGTGTTTCTCAATTTAATTAGGAAAAAAAGTTGCAAATTGTGCTTGGAAAAAAATTTTCGGAAAAATATTTGGTTAGTTTTATGTGTAATATTCATTACTTATTCAAAAATTTTTTGATGCAATGATTAAAATATGATTGAAAATCACCCCATTTTTTTGGTGCATAACTACAAGTTATGCACTTCCTTTAGGTATTCCACATTTGTTTTTTATTTGGGTATATAAGTACATAAAACACATAAGCCTATATGATTTCTTGTTGGTCAAATTTTCCCCAAAAAATGAAAAATATCTAATAGAACATTTGAATTTTTTGTGAAAAAAATAAACAACTGCATAGTAAAAAAAATAATAGCAGTCACAACAAGCACAGAATGATAATCAATATTCCATAATTTAACGTCAATACAATAAAAATTCCACCACTGGAACAACAATAGTACTAATCAATCTTATTATTTAAACAGAAATATAACGAGAAACAGGAATGAAATAAACAAAAGGGTTATCAATAGCAAAAAACTGTAATCCGAACAAGCACATAAAATCACCTTCCACCATCCTTGACCATGCAAAGTACACCGTAACGACATACCGGCGAGAACTCTCGGTGTTGGGTGGTATTTATCTATCCATTGAAAAGGACCTGTATGTTCACGCAACAAGGGACAACGGTAAAATTTACGCCCATTATTTCGTGCAGTCCAAGCAGTCCTGAGGACCATACAACCAGCACCATAACAACACTGAGGACCAATCCTCATACCTGTATAATGTTGAGCAAGTATTTAGGAAATAGTGTAATGGAAATAAAATGTGCAATAAGGTTGCGCTAAACATGTGCATGTAGAACTAATGTAAAAATGTAAGGACAAAATTTCGTACGTACTTCCTCCCTTGAACAAGTAGCTGATAAATTTTTTTATCAATTATTAGGGTGCAATTCCCACAATGCGCCTGCAATTTCATTCCTCAAGCTAGCCATTTCATCAACGGTCACTCTACCTATTTTAATGGCGTTTGTTGTTTGTGCCTCATTATTATGCCCCTGCATCAATTCGTCTTGAAAACCATCAAAGATTTCATCTTGACCGCGTTGTATTATTACTCATTTGTGAATAATGCAACAAGCGGTTACAATGGACGGTTGTCGGACTGGCGGGTAATTATACTCTTCAGAATGCTGAAACATTTTTTAAAAACACCGAAGGTGCGTTTGATGACACAACGCAAAGAAGAATGCATATGGTTGAATAGCTCCATGGGTGAACGGTACATAGTATTGACCCCACAAAATTGTCATTGTGATAGCGGTGTCCATGATAAGGAGCGAGATACCTACTTAGATTCGAGTATCCAACATCAAGAAGGTAGTACTTGTCTACATAGAAATTGGGTAAGATATTGGTCAATATTCATGCAGAAATGGTTGGTAATGAACAATTATTTGGGGTAAGATATAATAGTTATAAACTTTTATTGGGGGTAAGATATAATAGTAATATAAAATATTTACTTTGGGAGGGGGGGGGGGGATTTGGGAAAGTTATTGTCATTATTTGACATAGCTGCGGCAAATATTCATGCGTTATGCGCGCTACCTTCTCATGTTGAGTATGCAAAAGTGAATTTTTAGTCGAATGAGCATTTCCCATTACATTTTGGGTCATAATGAATTTTCTTTCTCGAAATATGGTCCCATTCTTTTCAAGGACACAAGTCTTGATGTGAGTGTCATCAATAGCACAAACACAATTCTATTTGATGATGGAAATGACATTACAATATGGTCATGGACATAGCATCATGCTACGTAAGATTTAGCAAAAATTATAATGTTACCTCAAACCACGGGTAGTATCTACTGTCGTGAAGTATTTGCGGGGGTACTTCATTAAGATTTGGCGACCAAATGATTAGGGGGCTACAGTGTAGAGGGCCCATTACATGTATTTGAAGTGCCTTGATATTGTGTCTATTGAATACTGGAAGCGGTCTGCCACCATCTTGTGGTGCTTACTAAAAAATATTGCTAATAACTCTTCAATTGTGACTCGCATATGTCCAATTAAGGTTCTCATGTTCCACCAATAAGTCAACTAATGCCCTAAAAGTTACTGCCTCGATTCGTAAGATATCCGTCATTGTTTTTGGTTATCCATTCAACAAGAATTTGGTGTATCCCTGTCCGCTAACGGGGAAAGTTCGTTGTGGTATTCTAGATACGGGTTATTCGCTATCGTCCGAGGAGGTCTCCAAAACTTGAAGAGCTATAGCGATGAGTTCTATATCATTCACGCTACTCCCATTAGATAATCGTACCTGAGACAGGCTGAAAAATCTCACAAAGTTATCACTTTTGTGAAATCGTAGGTATGAAAGAATTGTGAAAATCGTATACAGGAAACAACTGTAAAGATCATGCAACTGAATTACAATAGGAAGTCCAAAGGTTGTTATTACCCACCTACAGGAATACAGAAACTGAGAAGATCACCCAAAATGAAGACAGAAAATGTAAAAAGAGATCACCTAATTTGGAAATGTAGTAGCTGAAAAAAATGCAATAATATATAAAATTTTTATTATTACCCATGTAAAGGACTGATTCAATAATGCAATAAACTTTAAACAAGTAATGCAACAACTCCTTAATATAGAAACTCTGCAAAAACTAAAATGCTCCAACCTATACAAGGACTGATCATATAGATATGGGTTCTTCGCTATCGTCCAAGGAGATCTCTAAAACATGAAGAGATATAGTGATGAGTTCTATGTCATCTGCACTACTCCCATCGGATCCCTTGTTATAGTGCGATGACGACACCATGTTAATCTTATTTGTGACGAGCTGAGACAACTCACAAAGTTGTCACTTCTGTGAAATTGTAGGCATGAAAAAATAGTGAAAATCGTATGCAGGAAGATCATGTAGCTAAATTACAATAGGAAGTCTAAGGTTATTATTACCCACCTATAGGAATATAGAAACTAAGAAGATCACCCAATTTGGAAATGTAGTAGCTGAAAAAAATGCAATAATGCATAAACATGTTGTTATTACCCACCTAAAGGACTAATTCAATAATATAATAAACTTTAAACAGGTAATGTAGCAGCTCCTCAGTGCAGCAACTGTGCAAAACTGAGATGCTTGAACCCAACTGCAAGAATACATAAACATATCACCCAAATTAGAAATAGAAAATGCATAAACAATTTTGATTCTTTTGGTACTAATTTTCAGAATCAGCTTTTGGAAAATCGAAAGTTTAAATAAACACACGCATTGTGCATTTGTGTAGGAAGCATTAGGATCTACCGTCGAGTGCGACTTTGCTTTCTTGGGCGACCAAACTGTATCAACACAATGGATCGTTTAAATCAAGAAAACATTACTATTAACACCCCTATAAGAACTAGACTGATAATGTGTATTGTGCATCGTCAAAACAAACTTTTGTTTACTAAAAAGTAGTCCATGTTAAGCATTTTGATAGTTTTCCCGTGAAACCGTAGGCATGCAAAAAAATGGCCAAATTGTATGCACAAAGGAAAACTATTATTGTCAGTGAATCACTAGATAAGTCAACTTCATATAGAAATGGATGCAGTGAACAAAAATATTTTCGTGGCTTACGAGCTAATCACATGAAAAAATATGGAGGCAGTTATGGTTACGAGCTTACGAGCTAATCACTGGCCAAACCACAGTGCTGCATGGTTGTGGGTACATGAAAAAAATATGCACTTGGCTCATATTCGCACAATAATGCATGTACTATTATTGCTTTTGTCTCATCATTTGATCCCAAAATCACAATTTTATTTGAGCAAAGCAGGGTGAAGATGCAAAATAGAAAAGCCAAACAGAACTCTATTCAAATGAGTTCTGATTATATATACTTAGGTCACCCAAATAGAAAGTGCAAAAATAAAAAAGCCATGATAGATAAGCCAAACCAAAAACAAATCACCCAATGACCCATGAAATGCAGAAGCTGGAAAATAGTAATGAAGAAACATTAACATAAATAGAAATGCCGAATGGCCCAAATGTTTGAAGACCATTACAAATTTAAAATTTGTGAGAGTTTGTAGACAACGACTAACACAAATAACAAATGACCTAAATGTTAAGGAACTCGTCGAAAGTACTCTAACCCCATTAATTAAAAAGCTCACTTAACTACTCTAATCACAGAAGAGCCTTCATCCAGTGCACCCTGCACTCCGAATGGATGCCCATCCAAGACTCCCTCCAATCGACCGATTAGGAAAACTTGGTACATGTCTTCACGTATTCATGTGGCAAAAGCTCGCCCATGTATTTGTTTAGGATATTAATGCAGGCAGTTACTGAGAAAGGGTCTGACATCCTGTTTCATTCATCCCCAAGGGCAGCCTTTCACGGCCGCTTGAGAATTTAATCGTTCAAGTTGTTGTACACAACTTCCTTCTTCTCGGCTAACTTCTCTCACAGATTAACGTAACAATCAAATTCTTCTGATTGGCGCTTACCACGAGAGTCTGACAACGTTTGACCACACACACCTTTTCCTCTAGACACAGACTTCGACCCTGCCATTTTTTCAGCCATGCGAAGCTCGTTGTTCGAGTGTTGAGCACCTAAGGTCGACGGTTGTGCAAACACTCCCGTGGCAACATTTGTGGTGAATATTTCGTTGAGTAACTCATAGTGCTCGAGACCTTTTGTGCGAAACATTGCAGCATCAGGATTAACTTACAAAGTCAAGTGCCTAAACATGTTAGGATATCGCGGTGTGCAATAAGTTATGTGCAATAGGAAAGTATGAAATACGTGCAATAACTTGGGACTGACGTGTTAATGTATTGTGCCTGAATAGGTGAACACATAATGGTACCTGGATGAACAGATGACACACATCTTCAGATGCAATGAACGTACACATTTTGGGGTTCCCCAACTAGGAGAAGAGTTTCCATCCATTCTTTAATTGGGTGTATTTTTCCTTCAAGCGTGAGGTAGTGTACTCGGTCCATCCGGTACTAGTCACCATCTCCTGACCAATGTTGGACCATTGTTGGTCGTTAAATGTTTTTCGTCGTGTACTACCTCCACCGCCATTTCCCCTCAGCTCATCCAAAATTAAGTTCCCGAGCAACTCGGTGGTTGTGGCATTCCACATCCGTAGCTCATCCAAGTGAGATTACATAATAACCTACATATGGTTTTCTAATATCATCGAAATTAACAGATTGTGTACAATATTTTCCAATTTTTCATGTTCACTATCTACAAATTTGACAAGCACACACCTATTAAATTGGAAATGGATTTTGATACAGGAATCAATTTACCATTCGACGTTTAGTTATGCTGGTAGAGGAGTTTTGGGACAAGAGAGGCGAGATCGACCTCTTCCACTTATGCGAAGTGTCAGTAGGTAAATTTTTTAGAGGACTAACATAGCCTACAATGACAAAATCATATATTTCTCAAATAATTTAAGAAAAAAATGGATAAATGCTTTGAAAAAGTCAACTCTAAGACGTTCCATTCATGATTATCATATAAACAGATTTTGCAAGAAAAACAATAACATGGAATTGCATGGTAAAGCTAGACTGTGAAATACAAAAATATCAAGGTTCTGCATCATATAGATCTTCACAAACACGCTAGCATATACTTTGTTGTAGCAATGGCTTCATTTTGGAGGGAAGTAGCTAGAGTATGATATCTAATGTCAACTGAAGGCTATGATAACCAAAATTGCAATGCTTGTCACAAATTCTTTTGTTTTCAAAGTTCACCTTACTAATGAAGTATCTTTTCAAGAGAACTATGGTGACAACACGAAATGTAAAGCTTTTAAATCAGTGACCCAATCTACAAACACATCACACACAAACCTTAGTTGCTGCTACTTCATCATCTTTGTACCCAATCTTTTCTAAGACATTGCATTGTTTAGACCATCACCAACACAGACAATAAACCAAACCAAAGAAAAATTCAAATACTACAAGAATGTATTTGGATTTTTACACAGGGACACTTTATACCACCATCAAATATCATAGAAACCAAAAACATAGTAATGCCAAAATTTTAACAGATTGTAATAGAGAAACCTCAGCAGACAAACCTCAGCAATATGCCATTTTTGTAAAATATATAGTCATTTTATTATTGGCATTTTACCAAACACATGGAAGACATGCAAAAACAAATGTGTCCCCTTCATACCATTTCAACAGATCGTAAACACATAAAAACAGCCGAATAGAGGGATGGGAAAGAGACATATGAGTTCAGATCTTCAAAAACCATGTGAAATGGAAACCCACCTCTTTCTCTTCGAATCTTCGTCTGCCTTAGATTCCAACCACCACATCTCAGCACTGTAACTTCTGGCCGATTTTCAACTGTGCTCGCGATGCTTGTGCCTCTTTCGGTTGTTACAATGTGACCGGCTGACAAAAGTGCATCGTTAGAGCACCACCCTCAGTCAATGTTTAATATTTAAAATAGGACTTTACTCAAAGATTTGAAATAGATATAGCGGAGAGTCCGAAATATTGATCTACAAGAAAAAGTAGTTAAGTTAAAAGACTTCGTAAATTTAATTTTTTGACGTTTTGGACGTCAATCTCAAAATTTGTTTTGGTGATAATTAGCAACTATATTAAACTAAATGAGAGAATAAATCAAGATTAAAAGATAGGCTTAGTCTCCGGAGTTCATTTATATTAAACATCTACTAAACAATATATCATTTTATAACTCAATCTAGATTCTGGCTGGGGTTTCTTGATCGAGAAATGTTTGATGAAAATTAGTCTTTTTGGTTTAAAAATGTGCTTCTAAATCTATTCAAGTTCAAGAGAAAATAATCCAAAATAGGGAGGACATAAGGTTAAGTATTAGATATACCAAATGTATGACAATAACTAAGCAAAAGGTTAACACTATTTTTTTAGTTCTATAAATAAGAACTTGAATGGATTTAGGAACAAACTTGAAAAATACTTCAGAGATATTGATCAGTAGTGAGTTTTAGATAAATTTCATCCTTAGACCTATTCTATGAAGATTTAACTACTCATACTTGTAAATGAGACAATAAACATAATGAGAATAAGAGAACTACTTCTGAAATGTTAGGAAGAAAGTTGAGATTACCAACAAGATACAAAAATCTGTGGAAGAACAACATACAAGGTTAATAGCTAAGATTCTAGCAATTTGTCGAAAAAATAAGGTAAAAGAGCAAATCATGTAAAGAATAGGAAGCGACTTAGATTACTTACTTATAAAATGGAAAATGTCTTATAATATTGAAGAGAAAATCCCAGAAAAATGAAGAACTTGAAAAACTAGAGAGAGAAACTCTCAAGAACAAAACTCAAAGTGAAAGTATGAAAATTGTCTAAGTTTTGAGATCTATTTGTTTCTTTCATACTCATGCAAATATAGGTCAAAGGGAGACCAAAATAATACACAATAAGTTTCCTTACATCCTCTTACAAAATAAAAGTAGTAGGAAGAAATATCGCAAAAGGTGATAAAGTGCAAAATGTCAAAATCAACATTTATTGTGTGTTAGACACTCTCTATCGATAAAGAGTCATCATCTACTGGTAGAGAAGTGCACTGTCTACATTGAAGTCCTTCCTCTACCGATAGAGATAAATTCTCTATCGACAGAGGGAGTGCATTGTTTTTTCTTGGCTTGGTTTCTTCATAAGCTTCTATCGGTAGAGACTTTTTTGTATCAATAGGCAATTCTCTACTGATAAAGACTACCTTCTATTGGTAAATAATGTTGATTTCACCCCTCTTGCTCAGTCTCTGTTGATAGACATGGATTCCCTATTAGTAGAGATGTGCTCTGTCTTGTTTTTCATGCATTCTTCATTCCTTCATCTTGGCTTTTGCTCTATTATTCCTGGGCCTTCTCTGGGTCTTGATCAATGTTGTAAATAGTCCTGGGGCCCTTAAGTCATAATGAAGCCTTTGGACATGCTTTTAGCGCTCAAAAATCTGAAATGGCACATGACAACTACGCGTGTAATATTAAGTAGAACAATAATTTTGCCTATGTATAAATGACAATTTGGATGCATTGAGCCACATTAATATGTAATATAGTGCGCTTAACACAATAATGTTGCCTCTTCGGTTGCTAGTTGACACCCTCATTGGCATTTTAAGCACAAATGAGAGGGCATGTCACGCCCTCAATATTTAACATAAAGAAAACACTTAATTACAGTCCGAATCCTCACAAGTGACACCAATCACCCCAAAAATTATTGTTCGAGAACCCAAATGTTCCAAGTCTTATCGGTTTACAAAGTCACTTCAAAAGTTACATTGAAATCAAAACATTCAAATTAAGAGTTGAGTTATGATACATCTTTTTCAAAAATGGATAAAAAGATGTAAGATAACTCCACGGATGCGAATCA